>CABFWB010000452.1:66323-95368 GCA_902151455.1 Timema bartmani | reverse complement strand
CCCCCCCCCCCACATTCACGAGGGTGATGATGAAGCAACCGGATCGTACGTTGTGGTTGATTTGAAATTGCTGGGAGATTCGGTTGCCCTCCCTCTTCACTAGGGGACAGACAAGCGATTTGGTCGGCAACCAAACTACTCCTCCATCTTGTTTCCGTCAGTTCAAGGTTAACCTTTGCGACGTGTGGGCACACACTGTAGGCCTATCCAGGGTGTATTTTAATTGATGTCGAATATTCTAGGGACGTATTCCCATCGACCAAACACAAAGAAAAGTGTACCTAAACATGGGTGCATAAACACTTCGTTTTAGAGGTTTTCCTCTAAGATGGATTGGCCATGGGGGAACCATTGAATGGACTGCTCAGTCACAAGATTTTAACCAGATTATTATATCTGGGGACATTTAAAGTCCTGTTCCTGATGTTTACGTTTTAAGAGACAGTTTCCTAAATGGGTGTGAGCAAATAAGTAGCACCCCAATTGAATTCAACAGAGTACGACAAAGAATGGAACGCCGGCTCAGAACGTGCATCGTAGCGGAGGACACCATTTTGAACAATTTGTGTGGTAAAATAATCTGTATTCTTGTGTTTTTGTTTGTTTCTGTTGAACTTTGTCTTGTATAATAGCTTTACTTCTTTTGTTGGATTGACAATCAATTGAAAAGTAAAATTCCTTCGTTGACCGTGCGTGGAGTGACGAAACAGTTGATTCGCGCATGCGCTCATCCAACAGGTCGAGCTATCCGGTTGCCAACATCCATTCACTGAGCGACCACTGTGCAATCTGATTCAGATTGCGATAGGATTCACGGGCCGGGCCATCAATCATAACATCTCTTGGGCGATCCGAATATCGCCTGCAATCCGATTGGGTTTGTTTACTTACTAGGAGATATTTGGTACATTTGGTCGAAAGCGACGAGATTGTCCACCCGATTGAGTCACTATCACCTTGTGAATGGGTCGCTTTATAGTCGACCACCTAAGTTTATATGTGTGAAATATTTGTTATTGTATATCTACAATCAGTTCTAGATAGGAAGGAACTATTTGACTGTTGTAAAAGTTACTAAATTCAGGTAATTGGAATCTGTCACTTTACATAGAAAATATTAATACCTATAAATTAGTAATATTAATAATAATAATATTAATAATAATAATAATAATAATAATAATATAGTAAGCTGTTATCAAAGCTGATCGTAAAGAAAGAAAAAGTTTGTATTTTATAGAAGTTCCCTAAGACCAGAATCCAACCTCTACGTGTTTTCGACACATGAAAGCAAGAATAAGTGCAGAATAAAATAATCTATCTTAATAATTGTCATCCTCATCATTAGCATTAACTGTTTCCAGCCTGTGGCCGGGTCAATTTAGTGAAATGCCTCTATTTCCCTCTTTACTTCCACCACTATTCCTCCTTTAATTTATTCATTCTTCTCCTCTAACTGGAACACTTTCTGTTATCTGCTCCTCTCATCTCTTTATCTGTCTCCCTTGCATTCTTTTCCCTGCATACTTCCTCTCCGTCTCTCTCTTTGCTATCCTCGCCTTCTCTATCCTAATTACATGAACATATCATATCAGGCTTGCTTCCTCTATTATCTCATGTACTACCCTAAATAATTGTAAAAATATAAATTAATGTCTTAATATTTAATACAGTTGATGGTGCACCAACCTGCTGATCCAAGTCCCTTTTTTGATTCTATGTGAGGTCCGAATATCGATAAATTAAATTTTTTACGCTTTCTTTAAGAGCTGAGTTATTGATATTAAGTTAATCTATAGTGTATTAGAACTAAGTTAAAGATAAAGCACTAAGTAAATAGATTGACTGTATAGTTACTAAGAGTACAAAAACGAAACACTTAGCTTGTTTAAATAGTTTATACTATATCTCTATTCCTTCTTTACTGAAATACTTACAGTTTTATGTTCGTGGAGTTTGAAAGTAAACTTCTTGTTTATGGAAGCGTGGAATTGAATCGAACAAATCAATCTTCAGTTTCAGAACTGTCCGACATTCCAAACTGTAATTCAACTCTCCCTTTAAACTTATTCCCCAATGTTTAACTTCTTTAACACTCCCCCCTTCCCCCCTCAAAGTTTATGTCGATACATCTAGTATGGCTTGTGGTCGAGAACATGCCAAAAACCAGCCATATCTTAAGAAGCACATATAAAAATCAAGGTTCTTCAAATAAGGTTCTTGATTATTTGTTTATCTCTGCTCCTTTGCTGCCTGAATAAATGAGTCTTAAAAACAGTTCGATTATTAATAGCACCGCGTCTTACTACCCGTTTGGGTTGTACGCACTTACGCTAATGTGTAATGGTAGGGTGATTGTGAGATGAAATAGAGGGACCTACAGTTTTAACGTGGGATCCGAACCACGGTGGAGGCCTGGCATTCCTCACATTCACTAGTTGTGATTAATACACGTCTTGTCAGAGATGAAGGCAGGGTTTGGCAATCAGAAAGAGGTCCGATGATAAAATAAATGCTATCTACCTGAGTTTACAACACTGGATGCCTAGATCAGACTGAATTTATTTAAGTTCTCCACAGTGGAAAGAAAGAATCAATAAAGTCAATTGCTGAGTTAATAATATTGGATTATTTTACATTCCATATCACTGTTTCCAGCCTGTGGCCTTGTCAGTTTATTAAAGTGCCTCGCTATCTTTGACCTGGAGATATATGGTATCTGGTTCGGTCACCTGTGTGTGTGTGTTTGTGTATATGTGCAGACTTTTAGCCACTTTAGTGGCAAAGAGCGTTGGAGGTTGCCTACTCGTCGTAACCGCAACGAGATGATGTGATGATAGTGATTATGAGGATGTGGAGCCAGTAGTGACCTTAAAACTAACTTAAACCTAACCAACTAAACCATGGTGCCCGTTGGGATAATTCCTCTTTTGGGAAAACTACCGGGAATCGAACCCGGGACCCGTAGGTTCGTAGCTAGGCGCACTGACCACTATACCACAGGGCTGGTTCCAATCTTGTTGATATATGTATACACACCCGCAGCAGTGAGCATGTGGACAAAATTTCAGGCTTATATAATCTGATTTACCGATGATGGGGTTCGAATCCCGACCTGTTGTACTAAAAGTGTTGTTTTCCTGGTTAATTTCCTATACGTCTCCCACGCAAATGTGGGTACATTTCTTAGACACTATACCTTCCTCATTATTACCACACTAGCGTAATTTCCATGTGTGTAACATGGAGCTATGTGATTATGTCTGGATGAGTGTGTGTGACCTGGCTCTAGCAGTATAAACACTTTTTTTTGCAACTCGTCTCACTACCGTTAGAGCTATAAGCTTATGTATTAATTACACCAATGGTTTTAGGGATTGGGAAGGTTATATTTATAGATAATGTACCCACATTAGTGTGGAGGGAGAGTGGAAAACCATTTTGGAAAAACCACCCTCAGTACACCCGACCGAGATTCGAACCTCAATCTCCACGTAATCGGCACAGTCTAGTCTACTGCGAGAGTAGTGCGCTAGACCTTGCGGTCACCGAATTGGGTAGAAACAAATTCACATACATTTCTAAATTAAATACTGTGTCCTTTTAAACTGACTAGGTATATTAATTAAACGTTTGATATTTTTTTTTACTTTTCATGCTTTTAGCTTCACTTATGCCGATAGACAATTCGAAACTTGCAACTTGGTGACAAGATTCATATAACGTTAGTAATAACTTACTAAGATATAATTATAATATAAATGAATTTTATCTTTAAATATTGTGCTAAATTTAACTTCAAAACTTCTGGAAACCGCTATTTCTAAGTGAGCCACATTCGTACATAGAACTAATGTAATCAGATATCCGACATGAAATATGGTTTTTCTTCCGGAACTAAACTATTGCGGCATTTTATTCAGCATCTGAAAGATAAATTATCATCCATCGTTCAGTTCAGGTAATGGTATGCGTTTCCTGTCTACCTTCCCCTCACACCCTTATTTCAAACATCCATTCACCCCCGCAAGTAGAGAATCCCATTATCTTTTAACAAGATAGTGCGCTCGTCCCCAGCTGCGTAATTAAACACTAATTGAAGATGGCGCTCGCCTTTATATTAATTAAGCACATGAGATTAGTGGGTAGTATTAATCTTAAACTCCCCACAACGAGTTGCAATTACTGTTACATTGCTACGACACATCATTTTTTTAAAGGTTTGGTATTGAGCGGTGAAATAATTTATGGTGTGTTTATTTTAACGGTTTTTTAAATTTGTGTCTCCAACCAATGGTTTTTATTTTTATTTCTCCCGTAATTTTTTGTGAATGGAGGTGAAAAGTTGATAGTCCCTCTCGCTCTAAGTACTTATGAATCGTGTATTATCACAAATATGGTTTAGTAGCGAGTCAGTAAAAACTAATAGTTATGTGGACAATAGACCTCACTACCTCCATTGAAAAAAAAGTTAATACCCCATGCTAAGAATTACCTCATGCTACTATCAATACTACATTCTTAAGACTTATCTTTGGATTTCTGGTTGAAATATCACCAATTTTTCCTTAGATTTGAAGTTGATATTTTCCCTTTGTGATGAGGTTATACAAATAACAAATGAGCACTATATTCAAAATAACATCATATTTATAGAAAATAACTGCTACTAACGTAACTTAACACGTCAGTTTCACAATTTAATATGTCAAAATTGAAAAAAAATAATCCTAGGTACTTGATCGATCACATAAAGTTATAAATTAAAACTTCTTAGGAAAAGATATTAATCCACAACCATCATGTCCATTCCAAATTTTGATAAAATGGGTTTACGCAGTTATTATGGAACCAACAAACAGATGGACATATTTTTGAGTGGTGGCCATCTTGAAACGCATAACCAGATTTGGTTGTTTGGTCTTGATTCAAAGAAGGTCCCATCCAAATTTTGTTAAAACTGATCCAATAATTTGACATCTATTGCAGAGCAAAGATCCGTAAATACAGACGGACAGACTGACAAAATGTGAAATGGTAAAGTTAATAGAGACCCTTGCATCGCCCGGTCAACTATGTTTAATCCCAATTTTTGCATAACTGATGTTAAACTTTGCCCAAAAACTTCCTATAATTTTTATATTAGAATCTAAAAAATATGATGAATCACTTAGCTACAATTACCAAAGATACATTTATGCGGTAGAACCCATGGGGTTGATAAAGTGGTTCTAGTTTCTGAATGAGCGGTTTGGGACATAGGGGTTCAACTCCAATCTTATACATTCAGTATAGTTTTTATAGTGGTTGTTTTCCATTCTCTATTGAGTTACTTACTTAAAATTCACTATCCCCCGCACGTGTCCTTGGATAAGTTTGTGCAAGCTTCATACACATGTAGTGAACAGTGAGACTTGTAACATTACACTATAAAACAAAACAAAGTTGAAATAATCAAACTAAAATACGTGCTTTAACAGTTGAATATAACAAATATACTTTAAAAGATTTACACAAAGTTCGGTAGTCCTACAGACATAACCTTTTATATTTACTTTTTTTTTAATTTTCCATGTTCAAATGATAAATAATTTTATGATCAAAGTTGTAAAATAATATGAAAGTTACTTAAACTTGAAAAATAATAATAAAAATCTAATGTTAAACACTTAAATCACAAACTTAATTAAAATAAAACTAGGAAAGAATATATAGCTTCCTTTTGAAGTTTATCAAATTGTTTGTAATAATTTTAATAGTAGAGTATAGCACCATAATATAATAAATGAGTTTCTTAGCGATATAAAATATCTGTGCTTAGTTATTGAAACATTATTTTATTATTTTTTGAAACCTAAATATTCGTCTTAAAGAATTATTTAGCCAACACTTTAAATCCCAATCTTAAGTTGAAATATATTTGATCAAAAACAAATTGTTATATTTATTTGATCCTGCCCAATATATTATGTATAATAAATAATTATAGGCTAACCCATTTCAGTCACCAAATGATCGTTTACCATTTTCCTTCCACGCGAATTCGGGTAGACTACCTCTAAAATAGTTCCTCCTCATCCCTAATCAAATAGATTTTATATATATAGAGAGAGAGAGGGAAAGAGAGAGACCGAATTTGAAGTGTCTGTCTTATGTAGGCCTACAATCACCACTACAGTTGTTAATTGAGAGTCTAGACTTAATACAAAACAGTGACGCATTCACCTAATCTCTCAACCCATGATGAATTGTGGGTCTTATCACGTGACTTACCCTTCATTGAGGAGGGTTTGTGTGACTATTCTCCAATTAGATGGGTTTTTTTAATAACTAGTTGGAACTACTTTTAAACACTCACACACTAAATTATAAGATGTGACACGTGTCGACAATTCGTGTCGTTAAGTCGTAATACCGAGAACTGTTTTGAGTCTCCTAATGGTGAAAAAATAAATGGTACCGTACAACGCACAGACTCTCTATTTTATCTTAAAATAGATACACTTACTAAAAACTCGTAGAGTCTGTGAAATAAAATGATATACATTGTTGCAGAAGCCCTCCACCAAAGAGCGTAGATCAAATAATATACAATGTTATAGAAACATTGAAAAAAAAAAGGAACATTTGTTTCCACCAAAGAGCATAGCAATCAATTTCAATTTCCAAAAGACGTCCTTAAAAATATACATTTGTTTATAACTCAGAAACTATGGGTTTTATAAAAATACCATTTCAAATAAAATATTTTTATTTTTAATAACATTACATTTTTACAATGATAAGTTGTTTCTTAACTCAAATAGTTGCTAGACATGATCACAAAGGACATTTCTGTTCATGTAAAGTGTCCTTAAAATAATGTTAATGGGAAAATTAGGATTTCCATATTATTTATAATGTTAAATAGTGCCCAGATACAAAACTTAAGCAAAATCGTTATGCGGATTTTGAGACAAGCAATTTTTTTTTTTCTATTAACATAAGAGTGAAGAAATCGAAGGCCACAAAACGTACTAAGATAACCTGATCTTTTATTTTTACCTTGCGCCCTAGTATCCATACAGGCTCTACGCATTTAAATACACTAATGAAGCTAAGGCCAAGAATGCATAATTTTAGAACAAAATATATAAATAAGATCTATAAAACAGAAGAATGGCCCAAGGTATTTCTAGACGTAGCCATGGTGACTCTAAAGAAGAAGAAACAAGAATCAAATAGCCAAAGCTATTTTATTTATTTTAGTGAGTACTCACATCTAGATATCATATTCTGAAAATTTAAAAATGACACCTTGACACGGGAATCAAACCCGGGACCTTTGACTTACTACGCCAATGCTCTAACCACTGAGCTATCCAGGAATCGTCCCGTGTCCAGGGTCATTCTTCATTCATATTTTAAGGCAGAGTCTATGATGGACGTGAGGAAATCGTCAGCTATAAATGTATGATTTTATTAAGATTGAGCTATCAGATAACGCAGCCACCTTCGACTCGGTAGTTGGCTTAATGCTGCCACTTGTACAATTATTATAACTGTAAGGAGGCATATTTAAGAATAAAATAGCCAAAGCTGTTATATTTGTTTAGTGAAGATTTACTCGCATCTAGATATCATATTCTGAAGCTCGTGATCTTAATAAATCACACATTTGTAGACGAAGATTTCCGCACGTCCATCATAGACTCTGCCTTAAAATATGAGTGAAGAATGACCCTGGGCACGGGACGATTCCTGGATAGCTCAGTGGTTATAACATTGACGTAATTAACCAAAATTTCCGGGTTCGATACCCATGTCAAGGTGTCATTTTTCAATTTTCAAAAGAAGAAACAAGACAAAAAATGCAGGACCTTCAGCTTCATTTCTCATGTGGGTAAGATCGTGGCAAGAATACTCAACAGGCGACTGGAACAGAAAATATTAAGTGTGATGAAAGAAGAGCAATTTGGATTCATAAAATGAACCAGGGATGTCATCGGTATGCTGAGAATAACTTCAGAAAGTGTGTTGGAAGTTAAATAAGAGGTCTACATTGGTTTAATTGACTGGCAAAAGGCGTTAGATAGAGTGAAGGGGATGAAACTGATGGAAATACTCAATATCGGCATCAATTGTAGAAAGATAAGGCTGATTGCAAACCTATACTTGGGACAACGAGTGAAGATGAGGTTGAATGACGGACAGACTAACATGATAAAAATAAAAAGAGGAGTGAGGCAAGGATGCTGTTTGTCACCCAGTCTGTTCATCTTGCATGGAGAGTGGCTGATCAAGGAACCCCTGGAGGGACGTAGCGATCTCAGGAAAGAAGAACGCGTCATCAACACAGAAAAATATGCAGATGATCTAGCATTGCTGGCCAGAATTGAAGAGCTGAAGGAAATAATAGACCAGCTGGTGGAGATAAGGAGAAGATATGACATGGAGATTAACAGTGAGAAATCAAAAGTAACAAAGACTACCTATTGCTTCAAGGAAATTAGGTCGTGGATTTCCATGGCAAAGGAAGCTTTCAACAAGAAGAGGTTACTGCTGACACACAAGTTGAGTCTGGAACTGAGGAAGAAACTTATGAAATGCTACATTTGGAGCGTCGCGATGTATGGAGCATAAAATTGGACTCTTTAGGAATATGGAAAATGAATACTTGGAGAGCTTTGAAATGTGGTGCTGGAGTAGACTTGAGAATATCAGGTGGACAGAAAAGGTGACAGATGAAGAAATTCCAAGAAGAGTGGATGAGAAGATAACCTTTTTGGATGTGATTCTTCGGTACAAAGCAAACTGGGTCAAACACAGCCTTAGGTGGAACTGTCTTTTTGCACGACGTCATAGAAGGAAAGGTTGAGGTAAAGAGTAGCTTAGGAAGAAGGAGGATTCAAACATTGTATGACTTTAAGGAAAGAAGAAAATTCTAGGAGCTCAAGGAGGAAACGGAGAATGGGCGCATTGGCGATCTAAGTACACCGACAAAAGGAATTAACTTGTCGTAAGACAGAAAACATGATGATGATAATGATAGTAATAATAATAACTACATTAATTAACGAAAATAACCCAAACACACAATAAGAAGCAGTGAATTTTTTTAAACTGTGTGTTTGAAGATTGCTCTGATATAAAGTGTTGTAAACATGACTGTCATTGATTTAGAGCCTGTCATTAACTTCATTGAGCTATAAATATATTTATGGGAACAGTTATTTTTAGTGAGGTGTGGTTGAATTTAAAAAGCTCATCTACCTCACCATCTATTATCAGCACTCTGGCGCTTTGTTTCATCCTAAATTAGAGCTAATAAATTATCTCGTATAAGTGCAGTCAACCACGTTGCAGGTGCAATCCGTTATTGATTTAAGTTGTCGCTCATGCGCGCACTAGCATCGATAAAGTCTGGATCAAACTGGAAGGTGTTGGTTTGCGTCATCCCTCATTAGAAGAAAACATCCGGTACAAACATAAAAAAATTTTTAGCACCATGTTTTCTGCCCTTCTTGACTTGTATGCCTATGTAGACCTACTTTTTTTTTATCATCGCGTCTTAACATTTAGGTTATACGCTTATGTACTAAATACTACGCTAAAGATTTTAGGGATTTGTAAGGTCATAACTAAAAGAAGTGTGCCAGCATTTGCGTGGAGGGTGATTGGAAAATCATTCATGGAAAAACCACTCTCAGTACACCCGACTAGGATTGAACCCGTATCTTCCCGTCATCGACAATCTAGTCTGGCCCTCCATACACATACAATTTCCTATTATGATCGGCCTAAGCAGTTGCAGTTTGAAAGGCCTAACGGACGTTTGTGAGGTGGTCTGCTGGCCAATCATTGGAATTGCTGGATTGTGGGAATTCTGACCCGGCCACGATGCCTGCGGACCTGACCTGTATGGGGGGGAATGCGATCTGCTGTAAGGCCAAGTCTTCACTCAGTTACCCGCTTCGGTGGCGTAGTTGGCTAACGCGCTAGTTTCGTGATGAGCTTTACTGCCGAGGACGGGGAGATCAAGATTCGAATCTTGGTCGGGTGAACTGGAGGTGGGGGTTCCAAAATGGTTTTCCACTCTCCCTCCACGCAAATGCGGGTTCACTTCCTCTAAAGTCAACCATCCCAATTCCTAATCCCTCAGCGTAATTAGTATTTAATCGTATAACCCTAACGGGTAGTAAGACGCGGTGCTAAATAATAATACATTCAGTTCAGTCTCCACTCTACACGTGCTCAGTGACATTTATCGTGTTTCCTCCGATATTCAGCCATGGCCACGAGGTCAAAAGATTTTTCTAATCGAATTTATCGAAAAGTTCAGAAATCTCCCTTCATTATGCAGAAAATGTATATGGGTGTAATTTTCCTGGTTCAACAACTCTTTCCACCCCACTCCACGGTCTCTATGATATTTTTCCCCACTTGGATACAACTTTACTCAAACCAGATGGCAAGGCGGACTGAAGACGATACATAATCTGACAGGCCGATCTGTTTGTGTGTGTGACAGTGAGCCGGGGCAGGTGAAACTGTCCTCAGTTCGGCCTGTCAATTCAACCCGAGGGTGAAACTGTACGTATGTGTATGAGGGTGTCGCGGCCCGTACACGTGCGTGCCCCACAAGACAGCAATGCACGCCGTGAGCGGCGCATGGCAGGCTGGGTAGACCACACACACTTGGAACAGCAGTCAAGCCCGGTGGGTGGCGCGTGCTTGGTACCGTTCTCAATTGTACGGTTTGAGTTCCATAATCTCTGTGTTTTGTTGAAATGGTGTGTCCGTTTCTTCTGTTTGTTGGATTATTCTTTATATTTTATTCTCCATAAACAGTGATGACTCCGGTAGGACTCAATGAATATAGAAAATATGTTTACATTCAAAAATACTGCCGATTCACCTATGACAAATAACACTACTTGAAGAACAAACAAAACTATTTACAACGATTATCATACATAACACATTAACGAATTTTTGGTGGGAAAACTTGACTCACAAACAGCAACATGAATTCACTCTGGCACGTCTGCCTCCATTGAGCCGACACTTGGGTACGATCACCAAACTTGCAAAGCATGCCGTGCAAAAAACATCAAGCTCCTCCTGAGTGCCATGCCGCGCACGGTGTTCACCACACATGGACACATTCTACCGTGCGCCGCACGTTCGTGTATTGCTGACGTACAGGACACGTACCATGTATGAGCCGCTATTGCGAGAGTAATGCCTTAGGCCAAGTTGCCACCAAAGCGGGTACAAATATAACCATCACATGAATGAGTTTATAATTTGTAGATTTGAGCACAATATAAGTACTATTTATATCTAATTTTCTGCCCCCACCGCATCTTACTACCCATCCGGGGTATCCATATTTTAAATACGCTGATGAACTAAGTGAGATGAAGGTAACGCCCAAAGAAAATGTACCCTCATTTATTTGAAGAAATAATCTTAAATCACTTAGTTAAAATAATATTTAATACACCAGACTCCCCTACCACAGGTTAATACTGGGTGAGCTCGACGTATTTTACGTGTGCCCAAAGATATGGGTACAAATAATATTATTCGGTCTAGTGTAAAATAAGACTAGAAAATTGTATTTTCTTATATTGTATTGATATCTTTATGCTTTTACATCGGAAATAGTTTATTTAGTCTTAACGATTTCTTGTATAGGCCTACACCGGGTGTACCGGAATATGTGGGACTCACTTCAGTGATTGGCAAGAGACACAAAAATAATAAAAGAAAGTTCGTACAAACAAGTGTCTCATTTGACCTTTTTTCCGAGTTACAGCCAAATTATTCCACTAAACTGTTTGTATACCATACTCTATTTTATATATATATATATATCGACCTGTTTAATAGGTGTATTCTATTTGCTATTCGGTGACCTGGTGGTCTAGGGGTAAGGTGTTGAACTTCTGTGCTGGGGGTCCGGGGCTCAACCCTCGGTCCCGACGCAGATTTATCTGATTGCCAAACCCTTCCTTCACCTCTGACAAGACGTGTATTGATCACAACTTGTGAATGTGTGGAACGCCAGGCCTCCAACGTGGTTCGGATCCCACTTTAAACTGTAGGTCTCTCCATTTCATCTCACAATCACCCTACCATTACACATTAGCGTAAGTGCGTACAACCCGAACGGGTAGTAAGACGCGATGATAATAATAATCTATTTGCTATTCCAAGCATCTGGTATTGTCGAAAGAGTGCGGAATTCTACGACACGATGATTGTAGATTTGCATTCAGGCTAAAGGTGGCCAATTTGAGCTCCTCATATAATGTTCAGCAGCTCCACATTACTGGAGTACAATAATGTCTATAACTCAGAAACAAAGTCAAATGGGACACACGTTTATATGAGCCGTTTTGATTGGTTTTTTTGTCTTCTGTCCAACGCCGAGTTGGGTCCCACATGCTACGGTACACTCTGTATATATTGTAAAATGACACCTGGACACGTGAATTGAGCTTGGAACTTTTGACATAGTGCGTCAATCCTCTACCACTAAGCTCAGGATGATTGTGAAAAGGGGATTATTCCGCCACAGACTTTAGTTTCAATTATATTGTGATTTTATTAGTATAATTTAAATTAGTCATTTTTAACCTAATGGGTCTTACTACCCGTCCTGACTATTTGCATTTTAAAGTAAAGAATAATAAAGTCAAATTTTAGATAAAATGTATCCATATTTGCGTGGAAATAGGAAACCGTTCAGGAAAAACCCCCATCAGTACACCAAGACGAGATTCGAAAGCCATCCTCCCGGTCACTGGAAAAAAATAGATTAGACCGGCTTGGTTCCTTAATTCACGTGCTCACCAACATGAATTTAAATTAATCTTTAAGAAGAACTTAATGTCTTTATTTCTACACCAAGTTTTAATTACTATACTCAATATCTCTGAAAATCAACGCATCTTTCACGCTATGAATTTACCACAAAAACAAATTGGGTTTGTGAACCAATCCTTAATATTTCCCTTCAAGCCAGTTATATTTAGAATTTTTAAACATTGTTTGATGACAGACTGTACATCAGAGTATCTCCCCCTCCTAAGAAACACAGAACGAAGAAGCGACAAGTCTTCTGTCTTTCCTCGGCTAAATTTAACATTTTACACCCTTCCAAAAGACAGAGGGGGAAAACGCTCTCAGTGCCACACGTCTTAAACCATCTCTCTCCCATTTAAAAAAAATATATATAAAAAAATAAAGAAAATGATAAAAGAAAGAGGGGGAAAACGCTCTCAGTGCCACACGTCTTAAACCATCTCTCTCCCATTTAAAAAAAAATATATAAAAAAATAAAGAAAATGAAGAAAAAAAATTACAGAAAGAATCTGTCTACATGTTCCGAGCTAGAGGTGTAGAAGAATCCTAAGGAGAAAAACATTGGGAGCGTTTGGAAGATGGTGCGAGCCAAATTTAGATATTCTTTACTCCCCTCCATTTTTGTTCCAGTGCTTCTTGAAAACTTGATGGTTGAAACTGTTAAAAAAAAAAAACTAAAGAGAAGAGCTCGCTATCTTTTCGTTGGTATCTCTTGTAATATTAATAGCCTGTTCCTCAAGTAATCTACTTACCGGGGGTACCTTGGCACGCTGTTAGTAGCTTCATCTCTGCTTCTTGGGTTTCAAAGCACTTCGTTTAGGAGGAAGTGGGATATTATCTCATGCTAGCTATTGACAGAACGATACATTTACCCTAGCGGCGGTGATAAATAAAAAAATATATAAAACATGATGAAAATAAACCTTAAAAAAAATATGTGAAGAGAGGTCATGTTTCAATTTGGTCGAAAAGGTGCATCAAAGATGGGGTGAACGGGGAATTTACCTCCCCCCTCACACACACACACCTACCCCCTCCCACGCAGACGATAACATTTCTTTACATCCATTACTTACTGTTTCCGGACTGTGACCTCGGGCAGTTTTTTATTCAAGACATATATTTTCCACCACCAGCTTTTTAGGCCTGTTGTAGCTTCATATGCTTTATAATCTAACCTAAGACTAGGACAGGCACAACATCCCGTCCCCAGTCGTTAATTCATCACTGTGAAAGGGTGAACCCAAATTTCACCAATGATAAATTTTTTGGCCATACTGGGAATCTAACCTGGGACTTTTAACTCAGTATGCAGACACGCTACTGAATGAGCTAAGGTGTCGGATAGAACAAGTTTAGAATATATACATATATAGTTGTGCTTTATATATATTTATTTATTAAGCACAACTTTAATAGAGCGCACTGAAGGTTTGTCTGATGTATGAGAGACAATCCAGGATCATAGCTTTATCTTCAAAAGGTACACCATCACACATTAAAATTGCAACTATAGCTCACATTTGAAGAGTACAGGATAAATGGAGGGAATATACTATTTTAACTCAAATTGAGCTCGTGCTGCCATCTATTAGACAAGAACGAAATCTTTATAATGTATTTTAAATTATGGTTAAGAGAGGTCTCTTAAAAAAAAATTAAACGTATTTGCTGGGATCTTTACGAGATTTGAGATATAATTATCGCTATCCCGGAAAATGTGTGTAATGTGACCTCCCTCCCCTCATTTTTCCCCTCTACCCTTCAATTGGTGAGATTTACAGAAATAATAATTACGTTACATCATACTTCCATTCCCTCGCCCTTCCTGCACGTTAAAAGTAAATTAATGGTCGTGGAAGATATTATTAATAAGATATGAAAAAAACATTAATAAGTCTTCTTTTGACCAAAAGGAATGTTTTTAATGTGAGCCCCACAGCAAACTATGGTTCAAGGCGTCACATTCTGGTAAGGCTCTACTCACCATACAAATGTTTGGGGCAACGTTATAAGAGTATAGTAATAGTAACAATAATAATAGTAATAATATAATAATAATAATTGTGTACAAAATAAAATTGATGTTTTTTATAAGAAAAACTTTTGTATGGACCCTACTTTGGTGGTCACGAGGATTAAACGTCAAGCTCGTATAGTATTATTAGCCGGTGTTGAATCGGTCATGGTTCGAATCTGTACTGAGGGTGCTTTTATTTCTAAATAATCTCCCAACTTCCTTCCACGCTAATGTTGGTACATTTCCTCTAAAGTGTATCGTTATCATATGCCCACACAATCAGCGTAGTTAAATGCGAATAGCCCAACAAAGTTCTTGCGCCTATGCTGACCATATTCCTTTAGTTATTCTTTTGAGCATGTGTCAAGTGATTTCTAAATTAGGTATTTTCAAACCTTCTAAAAATTAATATTTCTTTAATTTTTGGAGGTAACAATTTTGACCTATACTTATATTTCAATAAATTTATGTTACAATATAAAAGAAAATTTGATATATAGTACTCGTTTAAATTGTTTAAACAATAATGATTAAAACTTTAAGTTTGAAGTAAAAAGAAGTTATGTTCAAAAATAGATTTAAGTAGGCCTAGATGAAACATAGAACATGACTGTATTTTAATTAATCTATGATTAGAAAATATATAAATGTGTATATATATATTAAATTAATTGTGTTAATCCAATGCGCCAAAGTAAAGAATTATATAAACTATTAAATACATAATTTTAGTAAATTACTTAGTTTGATATCAGAAATATTTGAATATTTATATAAGATTATTTGAAACTCTCATAAAAACAAATGTATGCTAGTAGACCAGTCAACTAAATTAATGTAGATATATTCATTAGTAGAAAGGTTAAACCCTATTTATAATATAAAATTATAAATTATTATAACAGAACCCTATTTATAATATAAAATTATAAATTATTATAACAGAAGTAATCATTGTATTAATAGGCAGTAGATTATCGGAAACTTGACACTTGATAACTAGACATTCCGTGTAACTCGACACGCGCATGTGTACACAGCGGTTGGAGTCAGTCATCACAACCCAAGGTCATTTAACTGTATAGCCTCTGTTTGTTTGTGTAACTCGAGTGAAACAGTCGTGTTTTTACAAGTGCTGTGTTTATTAGTTTTCCAATTCAGTAGAATGTTATTCGAATTAGTACAATATTAAATGTGCAGTAATGTACTGCATTTCTGTATATTACACTATGTATATACGCCACTATATTAACACGTAATATATTGTACTATACGTATATTACTGTTACTGTACCATACAATACTACAGTACAGTACAACTCTATCTATAATATTCTATACTGTACAGTGAATCATCCTTGTTTAGTAAACATGCATCTTATGCAAGTTCATATGTAAAACTCGACAATTCAATAACTCTACACCATCTCAGTCCACATTAGGTCAAGTTTCTGAGGCTCTACTGTATATGGCAAGCAAAAGCGAGAATAGTGTAAAATAATACTAAAATACGTAAATATTTAAATATTTCAAATATTTGTCAGTCCAGTTTCAAACACATTTGGCCGTCTAATAGTTAGAGGTATTATTTATAAAGAGCCAAATATTATTTTAAAGTGTTAGAAATATATATTCCAAATTGATATTATTATTATTATTAATAATAATGATATAAATTACATATGAATATAAATTGCACATAAATTAATAGATTAAAAGTATTTCCTTTTATCAACCCAACAAAAATAATGTCAATACTTAATAAAGATGCCCCATTGCTACTCTTTCCTTACTATTCAATTTATTTTTTAATTTAAGTGGATATGTCATCTTTATTCTAACTTTTTTAACTTAAATAATTACATTATTTAATATTAAAAAAAGGCGTACAACCTCAAAGGGTAATAGGACACAGTGCTAGAAAATAATATTTCTTGTGATAAAAACCACAAGGTTTTTTAAATAATTATGTTAAACCAAAAATTTTAAAATGTAAACGAAAAGAATTGTGTAAGATATCGTCAAGGTATATGTATTTTGAGAACATTGAAAATAAAAAAAAATCAGCTGAGAAACGTCGCAGTCATTTGTTCTGTACAAAACCCTTCCTAAGAACACTGCAGTGGTACAGTTACCAGAAATAGTTACCATCTATTTAGACATTGTTATTAAAGCAAACACGAAGATCTTAGAAGAGCATAAAAACGTTTCCTGCGTTTAGTTGGTTTTAATTCCTTTAACGTGCAACACACCAGGTCTTAATACCCATCAGAACTATCCGCATGTTTGAAGTAGATTTAGATTAAATGTTCCCACGTTTAAAAAACCATTTATGAAACACTATCATGGTATATCAAGCTTAGGTATAAAACCTGGACCTTCCCGTCACCAACAAATCTGACCAGATGTGTGCCCACTGATTTGGGTGATTTTATCATATATATATATAAGCACTGCGTCTTACTACCCGTTCATGTTATACGCATGCGTACTAATTATGTNCCAGATGTGTGCCCACTGATTTGGGTGATTTTATCATATATATATATAAGCACTGCGTCTTACTACCCGTTCATGTTATACGCATGCGTTATAATTATGTTGGTGAATTAGGGATGAGTAAGTTTTAATTTTAAGGAGGCATACTCGTATTGGCTTGGAGGAAAGAGTGGAAAACTATTTTAGTAAAAATAACCCACAGTACACCCAATGATGATACGGATTTTATTGTGATATTTTCCCCGCGATTGGGAGCCAATTATTATATCGGCCCACGAATGAACGCCAATTATGGTGTTTCGGTTTTTTATTCTAATATGTGTGCCGCGATTGGACATTAATTAAAGTGATACGGGATTATATTGAGATATTGCCCTGTGATTGAGCAATATATATATATATATATATAGGTTTTATGATTACGCGTACACGCCTTTCTACGCAGTTATCACACGGCTATGTGATCTGATTATATATGATACTTATAATTATTAAATGAGCAAGGCTTTTAATGTTGCACAAGATTTATTTAAATGATTACACCTTCAGTACTGAAGATACGATATAAAATTACACAGTTTTTGTTAAATTACGGATTTTTTTGTGTGATTATTACACGTTCCGCGTTCCGAGTACTATGTGCTGTGTGGATTTATGTTACTACTACTAATATATTACCGGCACTCTCTTAAAGAGCCGCGTGATGAATCGAACGCACAAGCTGCTTATATATGACCTACCCCTTGCCTCTTGGACCCCTTGTCACCAGTGTTATATATATATTTACCACCGCGTCTTACTACCCGTTCGGGTTATACGCTTAAGTACTAATTACTCTAATGGATTAGGAATTGGGAGGGTTGAATTTAGAGGAAGTGAACCCACATTTGCGTGGAGGGAGAGTGGAAAACCATTTAGGAAAAACCACCCCCATTTCACCCGACCGAGATTGGAACCTCGATCTCCCCGTCCTCGGCGGTCGAGCTCAACACGACTAGCGCGTTAGCCAACTACGCCACCGAGGCGGGTGTCTCCAGTGTTAAAACTAATTAATAGGAGGAACTCCTGGTAGCCTGATGTGAAGGCTAGCTTCCTGTTGGATAAAGAGAGCCAGCATTTCAAATAATCTTTTAATACTACGGAGATGATCTTTTAAAGAAAAAAAAAAATAATAATGGTGCAATGCATTGAAATTACTTCTGAAAACGCGTGATTCTCCATGGATGAAGTATTAAAAGGATATTTTACATACAGTTCTTTAAAGAAAAACACACTTCATCCATGACTTTTGAATATATGAAAGGGGTCCAAAACAGTATCATTACAACCCAACCGGGATTCGAATCCCGATCTCCCTATCATTGGCAATGTAGTTTAACATGAGAGTGGCGCCTTATATCATGCGGCCACTAAAGCGGGTTATCTTATACCAGAGGAGCAAAACTCACTTCGGTGGTCGCACGGTCTAAGGCATCATCCTGGTTAAAGACAAGATTGCCGATGACGGGGAGATCGTGGTTAGATCCCAGTCGGGTGTACTGAAGGTGGTGTTTCCTATACGGTTTTCCACTCTACCTCCACGCAAATGTGGGTAAATTTTGTCTAAATGCAACCTTTCTAATCCTTAACCCATTAGCTTAGTTAGCACATAGGCGTATAACCCGAACGGTTAGTAAGACGTGATGCTAGAAAATATATAGGGACAGTTCCTGTTCGTGGAAAATACCTTTGATACCACAGGGAATCGAACCCGATACCTCTTAATTATTAGTCAAGAATGCTAACAACTGGATCAAGAGGCCGTTCATTTGATATTATACTCCTTTCCATTCAATTGGTTAATACATAAAAAATCATGATTAGCGCTATCTTCATATTATAAGTGTCAACAAACTTACGGGCGTATGAACCAAGAATACTAACATAATTTTGTTAAATTATACAAAAGTTTTTTTTACGTTAAAATATTTTTTTTATACAAACAGAAAACGAACCAGGCTAAACACACATATTTGCTTTAACAAAAGAAATATCAAGGGAAATCACTTTTTTCTCAGCTTTTTTAAAATTATCAACTTTACTCCTATATTTCTGTTCTAGAGAGAAAATTACAATCTTGCTTTTACCTCAACAATGAACAAACACACCATTGTATTTCACTTTCTAGAAATAGACAAAATGCAGATTTATAAAATGTCAAGCACATCATCTACATTTTGGAACCACAAAACGATCGAAAAAAGGTAGCAATATAAAGTATATTGATTTGTATGCAAATAAATTTCACCTTTTCGTCTAAAACAATATCGTGAATTAATGTCGCCAGGGTAGCAGAGCTAGTTTAAACTGTATCTGTGTAACATTCTCATCACTCAGTAAGGCATTCATTGGTCATATTGTCCAATATCAACCGAAATACATTTCCATCTGAGGTATGTGGAGCAGGCAGGGTCTATGTGTGATTGGTCAAATGGGGACAGCGTTGGCAGGAACATATCACGGGTACATATTTAACAATCCTTGCTTACCCTGGCTACACTCTACGCCACATTACTAGTAATATATTATTAGATATAAAGATTGGTTTGAGACTTCAAGATACTTACGAAAAGATAGATCAAATACGAAATATATTTTTTTTAATTCAAATTTTATCAAAATATCATGAAAATTTGCGGACACACGCTATGAGACGTCGCCCACAATACACATAATTGCTGTTGACATGGTGGTCGGGTTTGAATCCTTTTCGTGAGTAGTAAAATTGTTTTTTTAAGGATTCCTCTCCTCTCCCCACACATATACCTCTAAATTTTCCATCTTTACCACATTTACTGTATTATTATTATTATTATTAGCACCACGTCTTACTACTCATTCGGGTAAATACGCACTTACGCTAATGTGCAATGGTAGGGTGATTGTGAGATGAAAGGGAGGGCCTACAGTTTAACGTGGGATCCGAACCACGGTGGAGATCTGGCATTCCACACATTCACAAGTTGTGATTAATACGCGTCTTGTCAGAGGTGAAGGAAGGGTTTGGCAATCGGACGGATCTGTGTCAGGACCGAGGATTGAACCCCGGACTCCCGGTACAGAAGTCCAACTCCTTACCCCTAGACCACCAGGTCACCTCACATTTACTGTAGATATGTGGATAAACCGATCGGGACACGGCTTACACACATGAAAAATTATAATAAAATCCATCAGAAATAAAATATTGGTAAATCAATAGAATTTGTTACCACCAAACGTAGACAAATTGTGAACTAAGCAGCCTTTATTCATTATAGAATACTTATATTTTGTATTGATTACAACGTAAAAGAATGTGATCAATCAAAACCTGTATTTATTCGATAAAACAGTTGTTGGATCAGATATTAGTTCAGGAATCAGGTTCACTAATTCAATCTGTCGTGTCTTTCTGTCTCGCCAACTACACTACGAAGTACTGTGTAACAGTCTAGAGCCCAAGTTTTCCATGAACTCGTGACTAATTCTCCTTTCCTCTGCTCTCTTTAATGATGTAATCACTTTGCAACGATTCCTTTATTTATCCTGTCCTTCCACCCCCCACCACCTCGCCCCTCACAGCGACTGTAACTAAACCTGTACGCCACGGTATTGTTTGATCAAGTTTTGCAACGTCATCTGGTCTGTGCAAAACTTCACGTCAAACAGTTACCTATTATTATTATTATTATTATTATTATTATTGTCAGTCAAGCTGAGAAGTTTATATTAGAAGAAATTCTTTGGTGCAGTTAGATTATACGTCGTACAACAATCACATTTTCATAAAAAAAGGGCCTTTTAGAAATTCCAATTTGAACTCGAATTTTCAGCAAGTGCTTCCAACTGTTAGAAAATCATGAAACCTTTATAATGTACTTTAGACTATGGTTAAAAGAGGTATCTGTCAATTAAATTACTATTAAAAAAATATTTACTGGTTTTCTTATTGGGTTTGGGATATTTAATTTGCTGACCAGGAAAATGTGGTATTGCTGTCAATCTTGATAACGTTTTACTATTAAAGTTATATTATATTGCGCGTCAGGGCTAATTCATTCACAGCCTAGTTTATGAAAATATTAGCCAGTAATAATGTACCGTTGTCCAGGGGACGCACGAATGTACTGATCGTACCTCCTTTCCATGGAGACCCTTACTAGGTCCCGATGGGATGAGATGATGATGGTGATAGTGAGTATGAGGGTGTGAAGCCGGTGGAAACTCTTAAACCTAACTAAAGCCTAATTATAACTAACCAAACCCTGGTGACCACTGGGGTGATTCCCCTTTCGAGAAAAATACCCAAGGTACCTGCCGGGAATCGAAGCTGGGACCCCTGGGCTCGTAACCATGTGCGCAGACCACTACAACACGGGCCCGGTTGTTATTAGAGCTATTTTATACTTATTGATGATATATACAAAAGTGACAACTTTATATCACATTACTTGACGTATTTCTAGTATTTTTTCTATATATCAGATAAGATGCTGCTTTTGGAAACTGGACCATTTAAAAACAATGAATTTCTGCATTACATTCACGTTGATGTTGGGCTTTTTTTTCTCTCGTGGATGTAGCTTTACCAAAAACATTTCCGTAATAATCTCATTCACAAATATGTCCTACAACTTTTTTACAGGGAATCTAATCTGATTTTCCTTGTCAAAACATCAAAACATATTTGCAGTAAGAATGCGTACAGAAAAAAAAATCAAATAACTTTTTAAATATTTGAAAAGGCTGGGGTTAAATTTTGTAAACTGTATATTTCCACCGTCCCTACACTAAAGTTTTAATGTTGATGTTTATTTATATAATAGAAAGAAGTGTTTATGTGAAAACCTTTTTTGAGCAAAATGAATAAAATATCACTCCAGTAAAAACATAGTTAAATTTTCCTCACATGGTGACCTCAATAGTTCTTCAATATCTGTCATAAACATTTTAGAATGTGATATGAGTGAAGAATGACCCTGGGCACGTGACAATTCCTGGATAGTTCAGTGGTTAGAGCACTGGCGTACTAAGCCAAAGGTCCCGGATTCGATTCCCGTGTCCAGGTGTCATTTTTCAATTTTCAGAATATGATGAGAAACTTTCTAAATGAAGATAAAAACTAGTATTAAATTCCAGGACACCCTTGGACAGATATTCAAGTACTGTTTAGAGCACCATGCTAAGAAAATCAAACTATATGTTTCTACTGGAGCAATATTTTATTTATTTCGACGAAAAAAAAAGTTTTGCTATAAAAACTGGAAACACACTGGCTTTATGTCGCGTTCCCTACATCCCCACCTTAACAGTATGTCCTACAACAAGATATATTCGCAAGCAATAAGGGAAGTGGCCGATCCTTGTTAGATGACAAACCGTTTCAACTTGTTCCACAGTCATTCCAGGGGTTCCCCGGATATCTTACGGGAACTTGACAGCTATTGTCCCTGAGAAACATTTTCACCGACCCACTTCTACCTTCGCTTCTTCTTCTTCCTCATACATCTCTATTGTTTGAACGGGCTATTGTCTCACAATTACAAACATTTAGCCCTAACTTCAAGGCTTAAACTCTCTTTACAAAGTGAGAGGGGGGTGGAGGTAGCAGAGAAGGGAGGGGTTGTTGGAAAACATAAGCTTTCATTTGTTTCTGTCGTCACAAAGCTCGCTCCGAGAGATGAACGACTCTTTTTTATTATTATTATTTTTATTGTCCTGGATCGTTTCACCATTGAATGGATTAAGGAGATTAAAAACAATACCAATTATTCTACATTATTTCCCTTATATTTTATGTTAAGATATTAGCTAACAAAAATTGTGTACTGTACCTGGTAGACGTTAGTCAGATATTTCGGATCGACTTCTTGATATAAGCAATCGGTTCTGGTTCTAGAATCAAACATTTTAAGGTTTTGCCACTGGTTCTGGTTGGAGAAAAATTAAAAGTTCCTGTTCTTTTAGTTTCTTAAATAGGTTCCAGTTCTGATTATTTTATATATATTATAGTTTGATAAAAAAAAATCATGAGAAAAAGAAAAATCGAGTGTTTCAAAATAAAATAAAATATAGTTAAATGAAGACGGACATAAAATGTAATTATAAAAAAGAATTATACAAATTCAGAACCCTCGTGAACGTTTAATATATGCAAATATATTCCATTTCCAGTTTTGGTTCTTAAGAAAAAAAAATTTAGGGTTCCTATTACGGTTCTGGTTCCTTAAAAAATAGCTGTTAATTTCTGTTATCGGTTCTATTTACAGTTCCGGCTAGGCTCCCTGGTTCATTAATCTTTAAAGTTATCTCTTGAATGGAAATATCATGTACAAAACGTGAGAGTAACCCATTTATACACAAACTATTGTTTTACTAATCCGTGTCCACAACCCACCACTACACCACAAACATTGACAGGAAATGGTACGTCTCTACACCACTATAAATTCAGTTTATTTTCAGTTCGGTAATCAATATCACAAATCAGGAAGGACGCTTCTATTCATAGCACAAACCTAGCATAAAATAGCCTAACCTAAATTATTTTTTTAAATATTTTGATGAATGTCTCTAACTGTAATTTCACTGTACAATATATTTTCACACACTTCAGTGGCCGCATGGCCTAACGCAGCTCTGACGTAATATTTAATTTTACGATGCGTTATTTTAAAATATGGCTCACTCCAAAATAAAGACGAAAGATTCTAATAGGGCTATTTTTCATTAGCACGCCTATAGTTTGAGCTTTATTAATAGGAATAAATGTGTGAAAATGGGACATAAGCTCATTTTCAAGGACTTCTTAGTCATATTTTTGGAGTTATAATACTAAGCTTTGTGAAAAAGGTATATAGATACTGTCTTCCTCTAACAAATACAAAAAATGTTGATAGGCTCATAACAGAAAATTTTAAAGATATTTGAGAACTAGAGGCGAGCTTTCCTCTTTAACTTGATACAAGAATTTTGATAGTTTTATTTTCCATTCTTTCTTATTAACATGGCAAAGTGTGGTTGTACATGATGGGCGAAAGTGAGTATAAGCTTGGACAGAATTGAAAAATAGTTCCAGAAAACGACACAGAAAACTGTATTTGAAGCCATGAGGCCTGACAGCCATTGATTCTTTCTCACTGACAGAGGCGGCCAATTTAATCACTAAAAAAACTACGTAAAAAGTAGATGGTTTTCATTAAATTTTATCGATGTACTGTACATTCCAGTTTAATTACAAATGGACATATTTGACAGCTTGAAAAATCTACTAGATCTGCTTTCACGTATTTACACTTCAACCCATGTAATCTACGGCTATCACTTTTGATATATATTATTAATAACTATAAAATAACACTAATAATATAATTGTATCTATAAAAATATGTTTGTATTTCCTAAAAGGTGATTTAAATATCCATTCATAAAAAAAATCAAGGAACAGCACATTCAGACGCCATAGTTGCCAACTCAAGCTGGCATTGAACCCAACAACCGTTGAATTACCTCCCCCACAGTGTTGTGGTTAGATCAAGAATTCCAAGTCCAGTGTTCCGTGAGAATTCCTTCAGGAAGACTTGGAATATCGGTGAAATATCACTGGACGAAAATAAAATATACGGTGGAAAAAAAAAAGTCTCCAAGCAAGTTAGTTTTTTAAAACGCATTTTTCATTATTTCCTTAAATTTACTTAAATTCCGACCCTTTAGCTCAAGGCCGTGGCAAAGTGGGGGAGGTTGGGTTTTGGGTTCAAAACCCTCCCTCACGCCCACCATAAGCTAACAATAAAAAATTAATACAGCCTTATTTACTGTTCAAACAAAACAAGAAAGTACGAGTATAAAGGTACTCTTAATGTTTAAGTAAATTTAAAAAAATTGTTTCTGAATGTTCCTTATTCAGGTAGCAAATCTGGTAGACTATGACGAAATATTGACAAAGTAATTTAGAATTAATTAGTGTGAGGAGAACTGTGAGAGAGGGTAATTAGTATTTTATATTAGGAAACAACAAAACTTTCAACTTGAAACTACATTATTCTAATGGTAGTTCCGAGATAGCGTCGCAAATGAGTCGGCAAAGAAATAAGAATCAGAGAGCGGGGATAGGATAAGTAAAAGGGGGGAGGGAGCTAGAGCTATCCACCCCCAAACATCTTACAGTTAGGTATATCTTCAATACATTTGATCAAGTTGGAAATACCTTTATTTGAAAAGCGTACAGTTTTAGAACGAGGGGTGGGTAACTCCACTCTTTATTCAAGCACACATTTTTAAAACTCATAACTTTATTAAAGAAAAATTAAATCATATCTAAAATTATCGATGTTGGGTCAGTGGCGTCAGAACCATATTTGGGTACGGAAGGGAGGAAATTCATCAAAAAGGGATTTTGAGAGACTTGTCCCCCCTACCCCGGCAAACGTTTGGCAATTAGATGCGGTCTTCGAATTTTTTGAAAATTATAATCCTCTAGAATATATTCGGGGTGCTTTTACCATTTATTAATTTTTTTTTATTTTGATGCACCTAAAAGAAAGATCCTCACCTGATCTTTAAATTTTGATTCTATACCTTTAAATTTATAGGTTACTTGGATTTTTTTAAATCTTATAATATTCGGGAATATAAGAGGGGTGTGAAATAAAGCTAGAGAGGGCAACAATTATGTTCAGGGTGCGATGCCCCCCTGAAACCATACTCCCTTGGTTCTGCCACCAATGAGTATTCCTTTATAAGTGCTCAATGTATATTTTTAACATTTGAAGGGAGGAGGCGTTATGTAGCCTAAGTTTCTAAATATTAAACAAATCTATAACACTTAATGTAGTCATCCCTCTCTTTAATGAACATATAATATATTTACTCCAGAAAGCTTCTAGAGGCATATAATATTAGGTTTTTTTGGGTCTATAGTTGTTGGGTAACCATCCCCCCCAGACCTCCCCTGAAGTGTTGACCTGGCTACGGCCTTGCTTTAAGCTCCGTCGGTATATTAACGGTCCCGTGTTCGATTCTCTGTACTATCGATAAATTTATCACAGGTGAAATTTGGGTTTCTACTTGGTCAGTGAAGAGCTATCAGATGCTGTCCATGTCCTAAAATAAATAAGTGTATAAGTTGTATTCTTTTTTAATAAAGAGTTCAGAAATTTCACGTTATCTACCCCATATTATTTAATTAAAACTATAGCTTGCTTTGGTGACTTGGTGGTCTAGGGGTAAGGTGTCGGACTTCTGTACTGAGGGTCTGGGGTTCAATCCTCGGTCCCGGCACAGATTCATCTGATTGCCGAACCCTTCCTTCACCTCTGACAAGACGTGTATTAATCACAACTAGTGAATGTGTGGAATGCAAGGCCGCCACCGTGGTTCGGATTCCACGTTAAACTGTAGGTCCTCCATTTCATCTCACAATCACCCTACCATTACACATTAGTGTAAGTGCGTACAATCCAAACGGGTAGTAAGACGTGGTGCAAATAATAATAATAATAATATAGCTTGCTTTCATTTATTTTTATTTGTGATATTTTAAATATACTATAAATTTATCGATTATTTACACGACTTACAAACTAACTTAATTAAATGACATACGAACAACCAGATCCCAGCCGTTTATTCATCACTATATAACCCGCTTCGGGAAGAAATCGGCTTCAATGGCAAACTTATTAAGTCTGGTTTATCGGTTACATTAAGGTTGGGGTTTGAAGACCTTCAAGGTGAACTAAGGTTATTTTACCCTAAATATTTTTCCACTCTCTCTCCACACAAATTATGTTATACTTCCTTATCTTTCTCATCCCCATTAACGTAAATCCATTAAAAAGGATTGCGAAAAATCTCTATGAAACTAAAAGCCCCAATTTAACCAATAATTTTTTTCGGCCATGCCAAGAATAGATTCTGGAACCCCTAGCTCAAAAGGTATACACGTCATCGACTGAGCTAAAATGTAGACCTCTACTTAATTATTAATTTGCCAAAATATTTTGAATACATGCATAAGAAAGCATATATAATGACAATGTTTATTTTGGCAAACTTTGTTTGGATTTAATCTTACAAGGTAAAGTTTTATTGTGTGTCAGACTGTAACGTTTATTTTCTTCCCCACTTTGTGGAAAATTATCAAAGCTTTAAACCACATTGGCTCAAAGAGGTGTAGTTTTTTTTTTACTTTTTGTTTGTTTATTTGAAAACTTTGCAAGACCTTGTTATCCTTTGTCATATTTTCTGCCAATCTGAGTAAAAAACAGCTCTATATATTTAAAAGAAAGACTTACTTTTAATTAATTATACGACGATATCAGCTAAAAGATTTTAAAAAACTGTCTAGATATTTTGTAAAAAATACTCCTCTTTTTGTTGAGAAATAAATATTTTTTAAGTAACTTATTGACTTAATGAAGTGTACCGTCGTTAAATCTAAATCTAACACCAATTGAAACGTGGTCAAAGGCGTTAGATTCAACTAGTTTGAATCGTTGCTGAAATTTCACGGTGGATTTGAGTGGGTTTTTTTTCAGCATCACGTCTTACTATCCGTTCTGGTTACAGGCTACTATTATATACTAATAACGTTTATGGTTTTGGGGATGCTGTATTTAGAAGAAGTACACACGCATTTGTGTAGAGGAAAAGTGGAAAACCATTTTGAAAAACCTCAGTACACCCGACTGAGATTCAAACATCGATCTCCTAGTCATCGCCAGTCTAATATACTGCAAGAGTAGCACGTTTGACCACGCGGCCACCGAAGCGGGTTTGAATTTGTTGCCGAAGAATTCTAACCTCCAACTCTATCGACACATAATGATCTCACAAAATAATGATTCAATGACTTGTCACATAGCATAGCTATTATAGTCTTACTAACCAGCCCCGTGGTGTAGTGAGTGGTCAGTGAACCTGGCTACGAGCCTAGGGGTCCCGAGTTCGATTCCCAGCTGGCACCTTGGGTATCTTTCCCGAAAGGGTAAACCACCCCAACGGTCACTGGGGTTTGGTTAGTTAAACTTAAGCAAGGTTTAAGATTTTCCACTGATTCTACATTCTCATTCTTTATATCACCATCATCTCATCAAATCTCATAGGAACATGGAAAGAGCCTCCACGGAAAGGATGTACGATTAGTACATCCGGGCGTCCCCTGGGCAACGGTACATTAGTACTGGCTAATCTTTCCACTACTTGGCTACAAATGTTGTAGCCCAGACGCGCAATATTATTATATTTTGATTTCAATTAGTTTTAAAAAAGCCAATTATACATAATTCTAATGAAAATATCATTAGGAGCGTTTATTAACACTTATCATCGATAAATAATCTATTTTATTAGTAAGAAAATAATAATTATTTCCACATAGGTTGATATTAGTCACTTTCAATCAAAAGAATATTCTTTTAGCTGTTAGTTACCACCACTCCTACGTTGAATAGACTATACAGCATAAAAACATGAGCTTTGATATGTCACACGTTCACATAAGTGGAAAATAGCGCATTACTCACCCTCCCTTCATTGGGTCTATACATAAAAGAAGTCATACCATTTCCAAATAAGGCATAACGTACAAGAATAATCTTTGTATTATAAAAGATGTTATTACCATATCGAAATGACTTTTCCCTTCCCC
>CABFWB010000452.1:45642-65860 GCA_902151455.1 Timema bartmani | reverse complement strand
ATTCAAAAGTTCTTTTTTTTTTAAGTTTGTATTTAACATCGCATAGGTACCACATCAAGGGAAGCTTTGAACTTGTACAATGGCGTCAGTCTCATTTTGTATGGTTTACCGGTACAGGGAGTTTAAGGTTCGAATCCTAGGTGGATGTTCTCAGGGTTTTTTTTTTTTACATCCTGCATGTTTTCACGTTCTACCTTCTAGCGAATTAGGGGAAGTTATGAAAAAAAAGTGTACCTTCTTCTACCCTACTTTATTAGTGCAAGTATTCAGCAGTGGCGTGTCTTTGAGTGTTGTAAGGGAAGTAACCATTGTTAAAACTGTAAATTGTGATACTTTGTCGCCCACTTGGGTACTATTTGACCAATCATATATATGCTCAGCTATGCATACCTCAAACGGGAATATACAGTAGCCCCAAGGCTTCTTTGGTGCTGATAGTTCACAGCTGACTTCTGACAGTCAACATTTAGGTATATACCTAAATTTTGACTGTCAGAAGTGACACCTGCTAAACACATGTTTTTTTCAGATCATATGGTTCGGCGTAGGGATATATAATTTGGTCTGGTAGCTTTTCAAAGCAGTCAGCTGTCAGCTGTCAGCTGTCAGTCAGCACCAAAGAAGCCACGGGGCTACTGTATTCCCCTCGATACCTGAATAACGAGTGTTCTAATGAGAGGTGTAAACAATTCACAGGTAAGTTTAAACTAATGTTGCTTACCCTGGCAACACTTAACGACACGCCACTGGTATTCAGGGATGCCGGACGGTTAGAAAGACGTGGAGAAAAGGGGGTGAAAAACGTCGCTTAGGACTTGCGTTATTATAGTGTTTGAATCTCTTATTACTTATTACTCTAGTATAATTAACTCCAATCATATATACTCTGGTAACTCCCATTCGACGTCACTAACTTGGATTACACCAACTTACATCTAATTAAGTCATAACTTTTAATCACATATAACAACATGTTTATACAAATACAGGATGTTTGGGGAAAAAAAGAATCATAAGCCAACTATAAAATTGGTAAACGAACTCTTTTACAAAGTGACAAAATACAACTACCCGCTTCGTTGGCCGCATGGTCTAAGGCTTCACTCTCACAATATACTAGACTGCTAATGATGAGTTCGACCCCGGTCGAGTGTACTGAGGGTAATTTTTCCTAAACAGTTTTATATTCTCTATCAACGCAAATGCGAATACACTTCCTCTACCTTAATCACTCCTAGCACAACAGTAACTATTACATAGGCATGTATCCTGAACGGGTAGTAAGACTCGGTGCTAAAATACATATAAAGACAACGCAATTTGGTTTTAGGTTGGCTATCTCACGTGAACTCTGCAGAAGACGACTTGGTCTAAGTAGTTTCCAAACAATACTAAACCAAGTCGTTTCAAGAGCATGTAAAGACGCACACAATTTTTCAGAGGTTTTTTTTAGGGCCCTATCTTACTACTCGTTCGGTTTATATATTAATCACGCTAATGGTTTCAGGTATTAGGAAGGTTATATTTTGATGAAGTCTACTCACATTCGCGGGTTTGAGGGGAAAAAACACGCTCAATATACCCGACCGAGATTTGAACCTCGATCTCCCCGTCGTCAGAAGTCCAGTTTACTGCGAGAGTAGCGGATTAGACCACGCGAACACTGAAGTGGTTTTTTCGGAGATTGATGACAAAACTTGTTTATGGGTGATTTTTTTCCCCCCCACTTCGTCCGAACTTCCGTATATTACTGATCATTACTTGAAAAGATACTCGTAATATGTTGTGTGTGTGTGTGTGTGTGTGTGTATATATATTTCATGGTTATATTTGTATATATTAAGGATGTGATACTCGAATTCTCGATTCCCTTGAATCATGTGGTATTCTAAAGAATCGAGATTCGTTAGAATCTAAAAAAAAAGTATTTAGGATACTATTATGACCTTGACTTGATATAACAATGTTAAGTAATTAGTAAAAGTAATTATACAGACTTAAGTCGTTGGGGAAGTAAAGAAATCACAAAAAGAAAGACAAAAGTGTATTAATATATCTAATTTACTGAAAAAGTGTTCTTGTTTCATAATAATTACGCTATATATATATATATATATGACAAATAAAATAAAATATTCATTGGCACCAATTTTATAAATTGACTTTAATTAAAACTGTACATTTTTTAAGATATGAGAATCCGGACATAGATTAGTGATTTGAAAGAAGATTTTATATTCTGATTTGAGATTAATTCGAGAAATATAGGATTCGACCCATCTCTAGTATAGGGCCTTATATACAACTACGTGTAAGTAGCAACCGTGTTAGTTGCCACCCGTGCAAGTAGCCACCTTACCTCAAGACGAGGGTTGACAGGCGTCCTTTCCAAGTCAACGATNAATAGCACGCGACTCTAGCCAACATAATCCAATTTTGTTTTTCTCTTTAAACTGATATAATACTATTTTTATATAATATGTTAAAATAATGCTTACGTCAATATTTCCTCATTTTGAATTATCTCTATTTTAATATTAAAAAGTATTAAATGATGACATTGATTGTAGAGGTATCAGTAATTTATTAGTAAACAATTGAAAAGGCAAGTTGGCTTCCACAGAACAGGCATGTAGTACCCTAGAAACATTCAATAAAATTAGGTCATAGCTTTCACTGTAATTTTGAAATAACATTTAATTAAAATTCAGTAATAGTTAATAAAAAAATGCACAGAACAATTTTCTTCTTAGAGAGTGCACACTATTTGTCAATATTACTTAAATTAGGGGTTACCAACTTGAGGGGGAGGGGGGGAGGGAGGCGTGGAACAAATTAGTAAATAAAATTAAAAATCATCCAAGCATTGAAGACATTATTTACTTCAATCACTTTTACAAGGTAAGAAAGATAATTTTTCTGGCTTGGAACATTGACTACCAGTTGTAATAATTCATCTATTAGGGGATCATCCAAATGTAAAACACTCGTACACATGCACATGTTTATTTTCAAGCTCGCAAAATTCAAATCTGCCCACCAATAATCCTCTCTATCGATACTATTCCCCACAGCTACCATTGCAGCTATGTGCAACACCACTGAATTTAAAAAAAAAACCAAACAGCATTACTGACTTAGAGTAGAAAGTGATTTGCGGTGGGGTTTGTAAACTATCAAAACCAATATTCAAAAATTAATAAAATAAAACATTATCAGCACACATTTTTTAACAGAAAAAGGTTAGGAACCATTTCCCTAAATATTATAAAATTAGTTTTAGAATGTCAATTTTACTATTGAAACTAAATGTATATTCAAAACAATGTGTAAATAAACTCCTGGAAACCAGTTGTTCATTCTTTGGAAACAGCTTTTAGTTTGTTGTCTTATAGCTAGGGATGGGGTTAAATATTCGTTTCTGTTTTCCTACATTCAATCTATCCAATAGTTGATTAAAACATTATATATATATACATATATATATATTTATATATATATATATATATATATACTTAGGTATTAATTTGGTTGAAGATTAGATGAGTGATCTGGCTCACAGAACTACCTCGCTATGAGGTTAAGTAGGCCTACTTGCTATGATAAAATAAGGGGACGAGGATAAATCATTAGTTAATCAAAAGGGACATAAATGGATTTCATGAAAAAAAAAAATTAAGCTTCAGTCTATTGAGAACCATTTACGGGGGGTCGACAAATCGACTGTTCTCGATGTCATGGGCATCCCTATCCTAGATGTACTAACATCCGTCAACGAAATGGCAATTGATCTATACTTTTTCCCTTTATTTTTCCTCTTTCCTTCATTTTTCTTTTCTTCTTTTTTTTCTGTGTCTTCTTCAGATTCCCTGCCCCTGTCTGTGTCTGTGTCTTCGTAGCTGGAGGACATTTTTAGCTCGAGCGAGTGTTTAGAATGGGAGGGGGTTAAGAGGGGGTGGGGGGGTGGCTGACACGACCGGAACTGACAGACTTCGAACAGAATCCTTACTAAGGGCTAGGGCAAGGGAATAAGGGCGATGAACTCGCTCTCTCTCAACATGCTGGAAGGGCATCATTGTTCAGGTGTCGGCGTCGATAATGAAGTAGCTTCGTGGGTTGAAAGGTTACTTTGTCTCTGACTTGACTAAGTGCGGAGCTGGAGTTTTTTTTAAAAGACTTGGAAAGATATTTCTTTCCGGAGAGATTAAATCAACCCCCCCTCCCCCTCTTTCCAACTCTCTCTACCCTCACTCCAACCCTAACCCCCAGTGGTCGTGGCTGAGAGATCCAAGGCGTTATTATCGTATTGTATTATCTCGGCGTTGACAGGGAGTTAGAATCCCGGTTTAGAGCGCTGAATAAGGTTTTTTCGATAAAAACTTAATATTTTAATATCTTTGGTCAAATCATGATTTTTATTCTAGCTTGAAAGTTAAGGATAGTTAAATAGTAACTGATTTTTGTCCAATGAATTTTTCTAAAATCTTCCAACGATTTGGTTCAAATTGAATATTTGTGGAACGTTTTACACGCCTAAACGCGCACTGTACACTTGTTTTTTGAAGGAGATTCGACTTAAGGTTATTTTACTGATCATTGGTAATTGAAAATTTCGAAATTTTAAACAATTTGTTAAAAATTGATGTATTGGAAGTGCTTTATATAAAAAGTAAAGATGCATAGACCTATGTGGTATTTTTTTTATCATTTATTCGTAAAAGGTAATTTACTGATAACTGATTTTATAACATTTGAAGATTTGGAAAATTACCTTTACAATTTTGTTCAGAATGGATATTTGAGGAGTTCTTTGCTGTAAATATGATTGCATACTGGTTTTTTAAATAAAAAATTCATTAGAGGATTGTTTACTGTTTACTCATTTTAAAATTTTGAAATTGATACATGATAAAGTATATACGAATTTGTTGTACCAGTTGTTAATTTTAAACTACATCAATTCAAATATGAGCTTAGTTCGGACGTGTAGTAAGACTTGGAGAACAAATATGTTCGTTTCCAGTCCATTAAAAGGTTAAAAAAGCACAAAAATAGAATGATTTTATTTTTCTCAGAAGATTTGTCCTTCCTAAAACATTTGTTTATATTCGACAGGCACATGGTGAGACATAGTTTTTAAGTCAACAAGAATTTTAAGCGTTGAATGTATGTTTCCTTGTTTAAGAACAAAACACGTTTTTTTTTCTTACGACTCCAAAACAGACTAATTTACGGCTGTTCATCACCAGCCATTCACGACTCCTCTACGTATTTCAAACCGTGACAATCTGTACACAAACAGATGTGCTAAATACTGTCGGCCACCTTGCCAAGACAGCGCATGCGCAAAAACGCAAACAACGTTTCGGTGCGAGCACAAACAAGATCTTGTCTCGTATGTCGGTTGTCCTGTGATACAGGTTTAAAGTTAGGAATGTAGGATATGCGAGGAAAGGCCAGTGATTTTGCAGTTTCTATAACAAAAATGTTTGCCCAAAATAAATAAAATATCGCTTCAATAGAAACATTTAGATTAATTAATTTTAATGATATTCTCCAACTTTAAATTAATTCAATTCTTAGCAAATTTATGATACATTGACCTCTCATAAATTTAGTATATATATCTACTATTATAAATATTCTATAACTGAATTAACTTTAATGAATTAATATTTGACGTTTAATTTAAATAAAAAAATTATTTCACTTTCTCACATAATATATTGACTTTTTGTGACTATAGGTACATTTAAATTTATCTATTTTTTGACTTCCTTATATTAATATCCTAATTAATTCCTTATATTAATAATATAGTTTAGTTGTCTTCGCGTGATTATATAAATCATTAGCTTAACGGAATTAGATGAGAAACTTTTTAAATGAAGAGAAAATTTTTTCATTAAATTCCAGGACAATATTTACAGATATAAAAGAAATGTTGAGTTCACCATGAGAATAAAGTTAAACTATATGTTTCTATGGAGAAATATTCGATTTCCTTCAACAACAACAAAATTGACATAAGAATTGCAAAAACATTTACTTTTTACCGCGTCCACTTCATTACCCGCCTTAAGGTTCGACTGAAGGGAGCGAAAGTATTTTTACAGTTTTTATAGAATTGAAATTGTTTTGCCAAAAGAAATCTAATATATCTTCAGTAGCAACATAGAGTTTAGTTTTTTTCACATGATAATATCAACGGATCTTGAATATCTGTCAAGGGTGTCCTGGAATTTTGTCAAAACTTTTTAAATAAAGAGAAACTGATTCTGTCCATAAAACTTGCAGAATTTATTGAAGGTAGGCCTACTGCTGATATGGGTATTTATAAACCTAGCTCTAGTACATAAACAACAGACAAATCTTAGGGGGCCAATCTAACATTTAGTAGAGTGGTCAGTGGCGTTGCTAGAATTATAGTTTTGTGTTGTTGTTGAGAAGAGGTTTCTTAGTAAATAAATTTATATTACAATTAGGTGATTAGTTTTTTACCTTAAACCAACACATTATTCTTTTAACAAACAGCCATTTAAGTACAACTACTATATAATGTATTTTCTAATAACATTTGAAAATAATAATATTTATTATTATTATAAATATTGTTATTATTATTTTCAACACGTCTCTACTCGTTCGAGCTATATGCATGCATATTCGTATATACTACCCTAATTTTGTAGGGATGAGGAAGGTATACTCTAGAGATATGCCCACAATTGCGTGGTGAGAGAGTGGGAAATAATTTATGAAAGAACACCTTCAATACACCCGCCAGGGATTTAAGACCCAATATTCCTATATTCGGCAATCCAGTCTATTGCAAGAGTGACGTTTATTCAACCAGTGTGCCACAAGGGTCAGAATATGAATTTGGGGGAAGCTCACAAAGATGTGAGAAAAAAATTTGATGGATTAAAATAGATCTTTTTAAATCCATAATAAACATTATTTTAAAATGACATCATTTGAACCTTAGCTTCTGTACTTTTAAAAACAATCTTGATACTAGTTTTTTTTATGATAACATATATTCTTAAAAACGGGTGGTATGCCTTGTCAGTTTTAGTGCTTTAGCTTGTTCCGTGAGTGGATAAACGTTTAAAATCTTTGCTTAAGTCATATGACAATGGAAGTGATTTTTTTTTTCTAGATTTGATTTAACAAACTACTCTCACCGGTAGGCATGCAGTTTGAAAATAAATGTTACCTATTTGGTTTACGATTTACAGGGAGGTCGGGGCCCGAATCCTGGCTGAACATACTGAGGACGTATTTTACTAAATTTATTTGCACGAGGGGAGAGCTAAAAGCCATTTATAAGGGGAAAAAACAACAGAACACCTGACCGGTATTCGAAACCCAACCTTCCCCCAACGAAAAACCAGACTAGAAGAAACTTCAATTTAGTTCAAGTATCTACTGATGCGGTTTTTTTTTTTTAACTTTTCTAAAACCATTCGTGTAATAAACTTTTTTTCCCCGATCTTAAGATTAAGATATAAAAATAATACTACTAATAAATGACACGAACTAGGTGTGAGATCATGAACAAATGAAACAGATTCGCTCTGGTTGGTTCCGCCTCCGTTGCGTCAAGTTCGTGTTACAGAACAATTCTCGTCTCAGCTGAAATTTCCGTTCCTTTTATAAAAAAAAAAAATACCTCCTCACCTAAGGTCAATGAGAATTGGATGGCCATGACCGTGACATAGCTTGGTCAATAATTTATCGTATTTGTCCTCTGTTAATTGATTTATTCTGTTTCCTGTAGTTTTTTAAATAATTAATTTTTTTGTATCACATAGACTAATTTAATCTAGTCACGTTAAATACTACACCACATACTTGTAATCTAAATGTATTTTATTCATTTTGATTTAATGTTTTTAGCTATGTTGTAAAGAAATATTAGTCTACTGCAATCTTTCCATTTGTTCGGTAGTTTTGTTGTCTCCTACTGTACACATACACACACACACACACACACACATATATATATATATATATATACATGTATAGCTACATATAATAACATACGTAGGCCTATTTAACTTATTGTATATTTATAATAATAATAATAGTAGACTTTAATAGCGAAGTAAGGCTACCGCCTTTTCTTACACTTAACCAATACAATTAAAATTAAGTTTAACATGGTGACCTGGTGACTTCTGTACTGAGGGTCCGGGGTTCAATCCTCGGTCCCGGGACGGATTTATCTGATTGCCAAACCCCTCCTTCACCTTTGACAAGACGTGTATTAATCACTACTTGTGAATGTGTTACCCTACCATTACACATTAGCGTAAGAGCGTATAACCCAAACGGGTAATAAGACGCGGTGCTAATAATAAATTTTACAGAATTATAAATATAAACACACACAAATAATAAAGTAGAAAAACGAGAGAAAGCTAAAATACACATGGATTACGTAATATAAGTATCATAACTCAAACATGGTGACCATAGATCAAATTAACACAAACATAAATAATTCACACACAATAAGGCGTGATTATGTCTTACACTCCTCAATCTCACGAATGAGCTTCCACACGCAGATTATTTGCGACTTTTCGCTTGAAACCATTCAATTCTAATTTTTTTATATGATTTCAGGCAAAGAACACTTTTTTACAAAGTTGTTTCACATTATTATTCCATGTTAGGTTTTCATCTATATGTAAACCAAGGTTATTAACAACCGGCACAAATGTAATTGGGCTGTTATTTAAATTTATTTGTCGTACAGATGCGAAATTCAATGAGGATAGTGATCTTTTTGACCCTATGAGATAGATTGATATTTTTTAAGATTGACATTAAGACCATTTTGTAGTGACAAATTATGTGTTGTACTTAAGTCAGCATTCATATTATCAATGGCACTATCAATATGAGAAAGAGCGGAGGATAAATAAATTTGGAAATCATCGTCATATACATTATGTTGAGAATGTTGCGAACAACTAGGAAGATCATTTATAAACATTTAGAAAAGGAGTGGGCCAAGGATCGAACCTTTTGGCACTCCGGATGTAATTGAACACCATGTTGACTGAGCGTCACCTATCATGACACATTGTTGGCGGTCAATTAGGTATGAATGCACCCATTGAGCTGAACTTACTGAAAAATGAATGTTTGTTTGTAATTTAGCAAGAATAATATCGTGGTTAATGGTGTCAAAAGCTTTACGAAAGTCCAACAGTGCAACAGCGTCAGCCTTGGCTAATTTTACATCATCAGTTACATTTATGAGTGCTATGGTAGTGCTGTGATGTGGTCGATACCCAGATTGGTATTTATTATTCTAGATGGGTGTGAAACGTAGTCTCTTACCTAACATGACAAAACTAAAATTAGGATGTTTGAAAACAAGGTATTTTACAAGATATTTGGTATGAAAAGGAAAGAGGATACTGGGGAGTGTAGTAGGGTCCATAATGATGAGTTACATACTCTGTAATCATTTCAAAACATTTCTAGGATAATCGACTATCGCATGTTATAGTGGACAGGACATGCAGCATGAATGGGAGAATCTAAAACCATGCTCAAAGTATTGACTGGCAAAGGCAATGGGAAGACTTATATGCAGTTTAGAGGATGACATTAGAATGGATCTAGGGTGTAATGAGGTGGACTGGACAGAATTAGCTCGAGATAGGGATAGGGTGTAATGAGGTGGAATAGATATAACTAGCTTTAAATAGGGATAGGTGGCGTATTTTAAGTGCGGCAATGAACGTTCGAGTTTTTAATTCCATAGAGTAAGTAACGTGTATGTATGCACTAATTGATCCACAATATAATGTGATAGCCGGTTTTACCTGAGATACTTATCAAAATTACTTGTGAACCTCTCAAGTTCCCTAGTTCGAATCTCAGTCACCAACTTAAAATAATTACAAGATACCTTCCCAAAATTGACCTAAGCCTATCAAATAATAGACACCCACAATTGTAGAGAGATGAATATTTTTCCTAAAGTAAACAGTTAACAATAAAACTCATTATCTATATTTACTTTTTATCAACCACTCAGCTAAAGAAGTATTGTGGTCATCAAACAAACCTAACTTGAGATTTTGATAAATTTCGTCCTTTCATGACCCTCTGAAACGAAAAAAGTCGTTTTCGCGATGCCGTCTGGCTGCCTGTATCTCTCGGCTAGACTCGATGCCATTTTACCTATCGGGCTAGTACTTGGTATCGAGGGTTTTCATAAGGTTCCCCAGATACATTTTTTGGAATTACATACATAACGCTAACATTAAGGGTAGTTTACTAAAGGGAAAAAAAGAAGAAAAAAAACTATTTTCTCAAATCCGCTCTAACGATTTTGATTAAATTTCGTATCTAGGCACTGAATTACATTACAAACAAAATGGTGGCTCTAATTTCCCCATGAAAATTACTTTGATGGTACATAGGCGGAGATTTCAAATTTTGATATTATCTTTGCCAATACTTGAGATAAGAAATAACTTTTCATTTTTAAAGTGTAGTATTATTAAAAAGAAAAGTATTTTTAATGTAAATATATTTTTATAAGACCAATACATTCCTAGGTAGAACCAAATATTTATTTATTAAGGTATTTGAAATGTGGAATTGATAGTTATGCTCTTTGGTAGACAGAGATGTTCCTCTTTTCTAAATGTTTCTATAACAGTGTGTATTATTTTATTATATGCTCTTTAGTTAAATGTTTCTGCAACAATGTGTATTATTTTGTTTCACAAATCTTATTAGTTTTTAGTAAATATACCTATTTTGAGGACAAAATAGAGAAAGTCTGTGGGGTGCAACGTATCATTTATTTCTGTTTCTTACCCCCCCCTTTTTTTTTTTGCGAGTGTACACCCACTATACAGCTTTAAGTGATGACACACCACACATGGACATTCCTGATGGCAGTCGTGTCAATAAACACACACACAGGACGTCACTAACTGAGCTAAACTAGGGAATATCTCACTCTTTGTGGGGAGAGGCGGACAAACGACGGAAATAGGTATGACAAATAGGGACAGAGCGCGACTTTTAATAGTCCGGCCAGTAATACCAAGTTATCCTCCCCTCCCCTACCCCCTTATCCTCATTTACCCCCTCCTCTTTTCCGTAGCTTATTTTTTTATTTTACTGATTTTATTTTATGTTTTACAAATATCAAATTTTAAGGCAAAGTTCAGTTTTCATAGGAAGAATACGTCGGATAATATACCCTTCCTGTGAAAATTGAGCTCCAAGACATTTCTTTAAACACTTCAAGATGTTAAAATACTATAGGCCTATAATTAGAGCTCATGTTTTAGAAACAAATATCTTCGGGCCCTTTACCTGTTTTTAATTACTACGTTTAACACAAGAGTTATTATCAGCTTTGTTTTTATCACCGTGTCTTACTACCTGTTCAGGTTGTACTTATATTATGATAATTACTCTAATGGGGTAGGGATGAGGAGTAAAGCATTTTAAAGGTAATCTACCCGGATTTTCGTAGAAGTAGAGTGGGAAACTATGTAGGATAAACCATCCTCAGTAGACACGACCGGGATTCGAACCCCAGTCTCCCCGTCATCAGCAGGCGAGTCTAACACGAGAGTGATGCCTTAGGGCTTTAGACCATTCAGCCACTAAAGCCGGTATCAGCTTAATTTAATTTAATGAAGATGGCAATTTAAAGAACATGAGAATGCACTTAAGAGCAAAACGTGAAAATTCAATATGCTTATAACCTGAACGAATAGTGAGAAGGGGCGACAAAAAAATATAATTGAATAATGATCACAGAAACTAAGTATACAATCGCCCGCCCTGTCATTAAATCTCCCAAACTAAATGATTTTTTTCAGTTTACAATAAATAGTGAATGGAAAGTTTGAAACAATTTTGTCGCTAGTAAAGACTGGCTATAATTGTTTTATTTTTTACTTCCAGAGAAGATTATCCACAAGGTAAAATATGAACACCTCCAATAGAAGAATTTAAAAAATGTGTTTTCAGCTGTGACACAGATCTGATAATATCCTTTTTTTTTTCTCCCCTATACTCACGTCTTACTATCCGTTCGAACTTTAAGAATTTGAATTATACTCATGAGGAAGGTATCAGATATATTTTAGTGAGAAAAATACTCATATTTGCTTAGAAGAGTATTGAGAAGCCATTTAGTTATAACCACCCAGTCGGGATTCGAATTTCGTCCTCAGCATCACCAACAAGCCAAACGAATTTAGTCAGACAAATATTCCACGGGCCCACCAACGCGTGTTTGATTGCAATTAGTTAGTAATTTGTAAACTCCTGTTGTAGTTTGAGCTCATTGGACAAATCGAAAAATAATTACTGTTTTTTATTACTAAAGCTAGAGCCCCGTAAAAATGATTTTATTTCTAGTTAAATTTCCTTTTTTTAAATTTCACTTTTCAGTGCTATTTCGTGTTTATTCAAAATTACATGTTATCTGAGGTGTTTAAGTATAATTTACATATTGAGACAATTTATACCAAATTAAAATTTATTACTGAACCCTTATATATTTGCTTTAAAATTATTTGTCAAGTTTGTCTGCATATTTCACAATTTTATAGCCTAAAGTTAGCTTACACTACAACCAAATACTAATAAAATTACAGCATGATCAAAATTTCTGCTTAATTCCTTCTTAATTTCGTGTTTTTTTTTAATTGTAAAGGCGGTGTTATTTCGTTTTATATGAGTATTTCGTGTAACAAGACGATTTCGTTTTATTTTGCTTTTCAAATACATTGTCAATCATATCTAAAAACTATCAAAGGAATTAGTACTTGATTCCATCTTTATATGGCACTTTTCACTTTATCGCGTCTCACCATTTTTACGGGGCTCTAATTATAACATTTTTTTACTGAATACTCAAAGAGCTCAAAAATAATAACCAAACTTAGTTTGAATTCTATGTTAAAAGTATCAATAAAAATAAGTTAGAAATAAAAAAAATAGTGTATTGCTTGCAGCTGCATATACCCATAACTTCTTGCAAAAAAGATAGAATACTAATCAAAATGACATTAGTTTGACTCTAAATTGCGCCTAATATGTGAGCTATTACATTAATGGATAAGACGATATTTCTCTTCGGAACGTTAAGTTTTGGTATTTTAGTTTTTAACTTTGTCCTTGAATTTGAGTCAGTTCAAATCTCGGACGGTCGACTGGGGATAGTTTCAACATAATTATTTTCACCGTGATTTTTCTAAAATCTCTTCAGGCAAATGTTGGTGCATTTCCTATTCACTACCATCCTAACCCTTAAGCCTAGTACGCACTTGAAAACACTGTTCGCAAACTTGTTTCTTGATGTGTCTAAAATATTTCCTTCTCACAAATCGAGAAACAATTATTGTTGTCACATTGCTTTCAAACAGTTAAAAATTGTTTATCTTCCACACTTCAATGACGAAACATTGTCCTCCATCCATTTTTAAAAAATCTCAAATAATTCCTATGATATCTACGAAACTGCACACGAAGGGTCTTTAATTTATTTTTAACCTCATTAGCACTAACTGAGAACTTTTCATAGATTTAATTTGAAACATTTAATTTTATGACGCGGTTTTTGTAGTATTCATGTGTCACATCCCACTAAAATATATTGGCATGCAATATTTTCATCATTTCAACAGTTTTTTCAGTTGTTTAAAACATGGAAAGCTAGAACTAAACATAAAATTAAGGACCCAATGTTCTCTGTGTGAAAAGAAGAATCAAACTGGTCCACGATGCTTTTTATCGACAATACGTACAGACATGCATATTTTATTATTATTTTAGCGCAGCGTTTTACTACCCATTCGGGTAAAACGCTTATGTACTAATTACGCTAATGATTATTATTATTATTATTATTATTATCACCGCGTATTACTACCCGTTCGGGCTATACACTATTACTCTAACGTGTAATGGTAGGGCGATTGTGAGATGAAATGGAGGACTTACAGTTTAACGTGGAATCCGAACCACGGTGAAGGCTCTGGCATTCCACACATTCACAGGTTGTGATTAATACACGTCTTGTCAGAGGTGAAGGAAGGGTTTGGCAATCAGATAAATTATGGATATGGTTTTAGGGATAGTAAAGGATATATTTAGAGTAAGTGTACCCGCATTTTCCTGGAGGGGGAGTGTAAACCCATTTTAGGAAAGACCTCAGTACACCCGATTGAGATTTGAACCTCGTTATCCCCCATCATCAGTTGTCTGCTCTATTGCGAAAGTAGCGCATTTGACCATGCAGCCACCATAGATGCAAACTTTGTTTCTTGTAACTCATTTGAAATGGATTACAACAAACATTTGTTTCCTCCTTGCACAGAAATTTCCGTGTTTCTTTTGTGTTTATTAATCATAATGTAAACAATTTGCAAACATTATCTTAAACTTTTGAGAAACACTTAAAAACCTGTTGGGAACAAGAGCAAAATCATTTTCAAATGTTTTTAAGTGCGTATTAAGCTTTGTTGATAACCCTCGTGTTAAAGGTACCGATGAAATCAACTTGGAATAATAATATTGATCAAAGATATTAATTTTGATAAATAAATGTAACCTTACAGCAAGTACTGAGTGTATTTACAGGCTGTACCATAATATGTGGTCCCATTTGACCTTGTTTTTGAGCTATAGTCATGTTTGTACTCCAGCAATGTGGAACTGCTTAATATTATAAGAAGGTTCCGGGCTAAATTCCCGTGTCCAGGTGTCATTTTTCAATTTAAATAACATAATATAAAATGGTCAAAATGGTCACCCTCGGCCTGAATGAAATCCTGAAGTCATCACGTCGTAGAATGCCGCATTATTTGAAAATACATTGCATTACAATGCTTGCATTCAGGCCAAAAGTGGCCTATCAATCAAATCAATCAATCAATCAAAATTTCACCCGTGCGGAAATGTTTGTCAGGACGGTGATGTTAACCATATTCGGTGAGGAATATTTATCCTTAATATGCCCGATCAATCCCTGTTTACAGATTTTAGCAACCCCTGTTCCCGCCCAGCGCAATTCATCGCGTCAGTCTGAGTTTGTTATATTATGGAAGCTCTGACTTTTTTTCTCTCTCGTTACAATATTAGAGCAGTGAGCTCATAGTTTATGTTCTCGTCAAGCTCCCCAGTGAAAAATGCATGGGATTCATCTTCCCCCTCTTTTTTTTATCCTCTTCCTAAAGGTCTTCGGAATTCTTTCCAGGACTTTTATAACTGGGATTATTTTTACCAATGGCGTGTTGTGGAGTGTTGCCAGGTTAATCAGAGGTTGTTCAAATTGTACCTGTGAAATGTTCTCACCCATTAAATATCCATTTGACCAATCGTACATAATATATTTAAGTATTAAATAGCAACCTACAAACGGGAATAGAACCTGGAACATTTGGCTTTGCTCATCAATGAGCCATCCTGGTTCACCTCGTATTCAGACACACCTTTTTCACTCATTGGATGGGTAGACTCATAATTCCAAATAGTTAAAGATTTCCCTGGATACAAAACGACACAGAATGGTTCAGTTGCAGAGAGAGAATAATTACTCGCAAAACTGAAATTCCCGGGCTCGATTCCCATGACTAGGTTGTCATTTTTCACTCAAATGAACTTTATTCATTTATCAGCATGGGTCCTGTGGTCAACCCTTACTTGTAAGTAGTAAAATGCCCTACATACGATTTAAAAAAAAGATATCATGTTCAAGTTATAAGCATATATGATAATTATTATTATAATGAAGTAGGGATGAGTAAGGAAGCATATTATAGGTAATCTTCCCTCACTTGCATGGAAGGAAACTATTTAGCAAAAACCACCCCCGGTTGACCCAACCCGGATTCCAACTCCGATCTCCACGTCATCAGCATGCCAGTCTAACAAGAGAGTGAATGATGCCTTAGACCATTCGGCCACTGAAATGAGTATTTAAATAACCACATAATATTTTCTCTTCATATCTCAGATGGGCAATATATGTTTGTTGAAACCCGACCAATGAGCGACTGAAGAGAACATTTCTCTTGTACACTCTGTCCCCCCTGCAAGGTCTTACCTTGGTGGACTTCACTATGGCTATATAAGCTATGCCATAGTGAAACAATGCAAGGTAAGCTTGCAACTTTGAAGGGCACATTATTAAACTAACACCACTTACCCTGGAAACAAGTCACGACACTGGTATTTACTACGTCACTGGGCTAGCTAAACGATGGTGCAGCGTTAAAATATTTGACAAATAATATTATTTCTTTAAAAGTATAAAAGCTCTTTTATAAAATACTTTCCCAGTCTACTATGCAGATTATAAAAAACGTCTCCATGGCTGAATATTACTTTTCTATGCTTCCTCTATTTAAATATCTAACTAGAGTGAAAAAGAAAAATATATCTTTGGGCAATTTCAAAATCAGCTATTATTCAAAGCTTAGCGAGATTAAATCACATAACTTATAATATTTAAAGATTTCCTTAACATTTCTGAATATACACATTCATGAGTATTTTTTTTAAATTAATAAACCTCAAATATCACACGTGAATTTAAATATGAAAGCGGTGTGATTTTTTTTTCCCTTTAAACTAGAGCAAGGGACCTCCTGTAATATTGTGTGGTTAGTTGAGCCTCTTAGATTAAGTGCGATTACATCCAGGGGAGATGTTGGATGTACGGCTACAGTCACCATTGTGCTAAGGGTTGATTTATGATGGAGGTAGGTTTACTCCATGTATACCGAGAATAGACTGTTTATCAAAAAGGGCTTACGTGGTGTACGGTGGAATTGATAAATTCTACTCTAATGGACTTACCTGGGGGCTTGTGGAGTTGATGTATCGGAGCTTTGCTACTTTCATTAGGACTGTAAAGTTTGTCTACGCAACTATTTATGGTTATGATAAACCATTTGAACAATTCACAGGAACCTACGACTTTCATCATGTACCCAACTGATGTACGTTTATTTAATTTAAAATGTATGAACATTGTGAAATTTTTCTTTGAAAAAAAAATCGTCAAATTACTCGTCCGGGTGACACGTATTTAAACTAAGCTAGTAGTATGGGATGAGGAAGGTAGAATTTATATGAATTGTACCAGCTTTTGCGTGAAGGTATAATGTGAAGCCATTCAGGAAATACCAATTAAAACATCCAGTTGAGATTCGAGGCCCGACTTGCCTATAACAGGCAAACCCATCAATGAGAGTTTAAAATACAATATCTCTACGAATCTAGGATTTTTTTAACTAACTTATACCACCAGGGTTTGTTGGCTAAACATTTATAGTCTACTATTGGCAGAGGCGGATTATATAACCAGCTTATGAGGTTTCACCGCCACGTAGGTGCAGTTACTTGCTCCCGATGACAGGATGTGATGATAATAATGATGATTATGTGGCGCCAGTAGAAATCTTAAACCTCATTTAAGCCTAACTAACCAGACCATGGCATAGGGACCATTCCCATTAGGGAAATATATCTTTGGTACCACCAAGAATCAAACCCGGAACCTCCAGATATGCTGATCACTAGACCAAGATGCCAGTCATAATTTTAGGATTAGAAAATATAATAGGAATCCAAGACCTTAGCTCAGTTGGTAGCGTGTCTGCCTACTAAGCTATAAGTCCGAGGTTCGATTTCCAGCATGGCCGAAATATGTATCATTGGTTAAATGTGGGTTTACCCTTTCACAGTGATGAATTAACGGCCGGGGACTGGATGTTGTGTCTGTCCTAGTCTAAAGTTAGATTATAAGGCGTATAAAACTATGGCAGACCTAGCAAGCCGGTGGTGGAAAATATATGGCTTGAATAAAAAAAACTGACCCGGAACATGGGCTGTAAACAGTAATAGGTGTAAAGTAAAAGAATATACGAGGAAACCATCAAATTTCGTGCAGTGGCTTGCACTTTTCTCTTTGACCCAGGAGGTTTGGTTTCAAACGCCACCAGTGGCTTGGGAGGGGGATTTTTTACGACTCCCCAGGCAAGAGCTATACCTTTAAACTATCATCCTCTTTATTCCTGAATCCTTAATTATTTAATAGAAGTTGTGACTAGCCAAAATTGGTGGTGAGACACGTTGAACTAAATAACTATACCCTGATTCCCACTACCCGTCGAGTTATACGCTTATGTATTAATTACATACAACGATTAGTAAGGCTATATTTAGAGGAAGTGTACCCGCATTCGCGTGGAGGGAGAGTAGAAAACCATTTTGTAAAAATCCTCCTCAGTTCAACCAACTGAGATTCGAACCTTAATCTCATCACTGGCAGTCTATTCTATTGCGAGAGACCACGCGGCCACCGGAGTGGATCAATCATAGCTATACGTGAACCGGATTTATTTTCAGAAGGTTCCGACTGAGTTATTCAGGTATTTCTTAATAAAATATATAATACTAGTATCTATAGTCACTTGGACTAAACGTTAATATCATCAAGTCTTATTTACCAGTCACGGGAATGTTGAGTTTCGAGTCCCAGCCGGGTTAGTTTCCCACTCTCCATCACCGAAACTTTGGATACATATTTTCTAAAACTAACTTCACTCACCGCTATCCTATTATTGTAGCTAAATTAGGAAGTAAAACGCGTTTTAACTATAACAGTATATAAGCTCTAAGGTTGTGTGTATACTGTTAAATGTATCGATCTAGGATATGTTAGTTTGTAATTCGTGGGCTGATATAATCTGTGTATTTAGAAAATGCACGTTTTAACACCCTCAAAATAAAAATTAAAAATTTTCATAGACCCTTTTTGATTTTTCTCAACAACTAAACTATAGCACTCCTCTCTTTCCAGGTTTTTCTTAGGGGGGGAAAAAATGGACGAAACAAGGACGGCGTATATTGTTTAAGCGCGACGTTATAACAGCCGTTAAATTGGGTCCATTACAAAAAGCCGACTTGCGTACACGCTCCGTACATGTTAGTCGCATGGGCAGAAGGCGTAATGGGAAGAGTAGACCATTTCCACATGAATATGGGGGACAAGGGAAGGCTCTCTGTTCCAGAAACAAAGCCATTAAAGTCCACACAAAGTCTTCTGAACGAAATAAAGACAATGTTAGAATATTTTTGGCTGTTCACTCTTGAATGAACGGAATATGAGGAAGGAGTTAGTCTAGAAAATGGTACAATGCTCCCCTGATTTATCTCTCAATGTCTGTGTCTTATTTTGAAAAAAGATATTTTCTAACTAGAGCATTGTGGTCCAATTGGTGTCCCGCGCTCACATAAAATGTGCCTCTCACAGTATCCTGAAGGAAAATTAAAGATGGCAAATGTTAAATAAATAACGAGTCCAATTAAAATACTTTTTTAAAAAAGGTCATGATTGCATTTTATTAGTCATTTATTTGATTAGTAAAAATATGTATGCGTTAATATATCATGATAAATTTTTGGAAGATTAATACACTTTTTTGTCAGTAAAATTTGAAAGATTCTACCAACCAAAACACAATTTATAAATAAGTATTGAATGTAATTGTTTACTAAGATTTATTTTTGGACCTATATCAAGATTAATAGATCTTCGGCCCACGGTGAAAATTGACAGTCAGATTCGGCCCTTTGGATTAAAAAGGTTGGACCACCCTGAACTAGAGCATCTAGACGGCTAAAAATGTATTTATTATCCCACCCCATACCTCAATCCCTTCCCCATCGCTTAACAACGCCCTTAATTTGTTTGCATGAAAGGAATGTAATTCTACCCTAAGCTTTTAAATCTATAGTTGGGTCACCATAATATAATACCTATCTCACAAATTGATAAACTATTTAATAGGTTTTTATGTATTCATATGCCAAGCCCTGACAAATTCGAGTACTTTTTATGGATGGTTTTGAAAAAAAATTCGTGTTCAAATTTGAAACGATTTTTAAAGAAATCAACGGGATACTTTCCAAAGGATCCATTCAAGAAAATGTTCAATTTCATAAAATGAAATCTCCTTTTTTTTCTCCCTCTCTTCTTTTTACCCGCCTCGGTGGCGTAGTTGGCTAACGCGCGAGTCGTGTTGAGTCAGACCCCCGAGGACGGGGAGATCGAGGTTCGAATCTCGGTCGGGTGAACTGGGGGTGGTTTTTCCTAAATGGTTTTCCACTCTCCCTCCACGCAAATGCGGGTTCACTTCCTCTA
>CABFWB010000452.1:28020-45506 GCA_902151455.1 Timema bartmani | reverse complement strand
GAACAAAAAATGTATGGCTTTATTTATGGTTTAAACAATATAAAAATTAAGGTACAAATACAAATTAGGGGCCTGTGTTACCATAAAAAGAAGTTTAGAGAGCTTCTAGAAATGTTCAATATTTATAACTTTTTCAAGTCTTCGGCAGTTAGGGGGTATGTCGCCATAAATAAGCACTTCAGATATATTCCGAGGTGCTTATATAATATATATATATATATATACTTCCTAGCCTAAGACAGTTAGGTGGTTTTGTTGCCATAATAAACACTTCAGAGAGCTTCTAGAACTGTTTATCATTTATAATTTTTTCTAGCTTCCAGCAATTGGGGGATGTGCCCAGAAAACCCCCCCTGAAATCATTGGCTGGCTACGGCCTTGCCTTTGATCGTCCTTCAAAACCAAACTATATTTGTTGATCCTATAATTTTGTTCCTCACGTTTCTAATGAAGTGTGTGGAAAATGTAAACTCTCCAAAACGTTTTACTAGATCCCAATTTGTCTCTTAAGTTGTTTGAAAATTTTAAGGACGAGCTGCAGTTTCTGATTGAGAATGAGATGAGAGCAAAACTTTTAGTTAGTTTAGAGGAAACAACATCAATTAGTTGGAGACTCTTAACTAGTTGCTTAGATAAACGGCACTCCTCACTGGGTATTAAGATAATAACGTTGTGCAAACTATAAACAGAATAAAGTAAAGAGAATACTCGCAAAGTGTTAAGTTTCTAAGTTCCAACATGTTTTGATAAGAAATAAAAAATAATAAAAAACACTAAGCCACGTCTTACTACCCATCCAAGATATCCTAATTTATTCACACAATTTCTGTAGGGATGAATAAAGTAGATTTTAAATTAAGTGTACCATCACTTGAATGATGTAGGAGGAGAAATCCAATAAGGGAAATCAACCCTCACTAAACCCAGACGGGATTAGAACCTCAACCTCCTCGTCATCAGCAAACAGGACTATACGAGATTGACGTATATTACGCGTGACCACCGATGTTGACTAGTAACAAGTTTAACTGCACACGAAGCTGTTCTGCTACATTTTTTTTTCTAACACTTTGACAAGAATTTTCCAGTAATCTTGAAAAATTATAACAAATTTTATATATATATATATATATATCAGCACCGCATATTACTACCCATTCGGGTAATACACTTTTGTACTAGCTACGCTAATGTTTTTTTAAGGGATTAGGTAGGCTATATTTAAAGGAAGTGAACCCGTATTTGCGTGCAGGGAAAGTGGAAAACCATTTTGGAAAAACCACCCTTAGTACAACCTATTTCAATCTCAATCTCCCTGTCATCTGCAGCCTAGTCTACTGCAAGAGTAGCGCGTTAGACCAAGCGGCCATCGAAAGGGGTGATTTTAATTTTATCAATGTGTTATTAATGTATAATTACTATTGTATCGTCATTATAAACGTGGAAAATATATTTCTTGTATATGTACATATATTTTTAAAAACTCTATTGCGTCATCCCGCAAGAGAGCTGTGGATTAAATAAATACAAATGTATACTTACTATTGCTACACGGTTATTATTGAATTATATAGTTAATTGTTATATATAGTTTTTGAATACATTCTTCTATCAAAAATTGTTCTACGAATATTAACAAGCTCAGTCTTTGGTATAATAGCTCCTACCAAACAGGCCTAAAATTAATATTAGAAAACGAATATTGTTGGAATAAGCTTTGATTTTAAAAAGGGAGAGTTAAATAGTGTAGAAAAAACCTCTTATAAATTATTTTTTCAAAATGTTAAACTCACAAATAAAAATATTCTTATGTGTGTATTAAAAACAGCTATTTTAATTAGTTATAAACATCAATGTTTACTAATTACTATTCCATTTTGAGATGCAACTATTTTACAAAACGATGGCTGTCGTGTTTGCAATAATGTCTATGACTTTCGACTCTTAATTGCCAAGCACTTACAAACGTTAAAAAATTGTTTGATTTAAATTAGATTAATTCTAGTTTAATTTATCTATGAAGCACATTTCTGTATCACTGGCTTTATCTAAGGCGTATATCTCCCAATATACCGGAATGTTGGTGACAGGGAGATTTAGGTTCGAGTCTCTACTGGGATCAACTGGAGTAAGGGGGAGGTCCACATGTAATTGATAATTATGTTTTTTCCCCACACTGTCCACGCGAATTCAGTTGAACCTCCACAAATGGTGTCTACCCACTTCATTGATTGTATGGTCTAAGAAGGCGTCACTCGCAATAGCCAATGACAGAGATCGGGGTTCGAAACCCAATCTGGTGTGCTAAGGGTATTTTTTACTAAACAGTTTTTCAATATCCATCTATAACAATTCGGTTATNACTTAGGAACACTGTTAAAAAAAAAAAAAAAAATTAAGAAAAGAAAAAATGTTTGTCTACCAAAGAGCATAAGAATCAAATTTATTATCGTAGACCTGGATTAAAAAGTATATATATTTGCTTATAGCTCAGAAATTATTGGTTTTATAAAAATATATTTCAAATAAGGTTTGTGTTTTTAATAGTACTACAACTTTACAATGAAAAGTTATTTCTTATTGCAAATAGTTGCAAAAAATTGATGAAAATATGAAAATTCCCCGCATGTAAATTACCCTAAAAGTTATTTTCATAAGAAATTGGGAATCTCCATCTTGTTTATAATGATAAACAGTGTCTGAATATAACATTTAATCAAAATCGTTAGAGCAAATTTAGAGAAAATCGATTTTTTCCCTTTTTGCTCTTCAATAAACTACCCTTAATTTTAGGGCTAAGTGTTTAGTTACAAAAATCCCTCGGGGGTACCTTATGAAAACCCCAGATGCTAGGTTCAAGCCAAATCGGTAAAATAGTTTAGGCTCTAGCCCGGGGTACAAACAAGGGCGGACAGACAGACAAATGGCATTGAAAAAAAACACTTTTTGTTTCAGAGGGTCATGAAACGTTGACATTTATCAAAATCTTGAGTTCGATTTTTTTGACGATCACAATACTTTCTCTCCGAGGTGTCAAGAGAAAGTAAAAATGGTGTAAAAAAAACCTTAAAAATATTGTGTCAAAAGAAACATTAACATTTTTTCATTTTATATATTGGCAGATTATTTTTTACTCTAGTTTTTTTATCTGTACTTAGAAGTTAGGGTGGATTAATTTTACAGAGGGTGGATATTACAAAATGCGTGCTAAATCCCCACATAAACGAAGTCGTCCTATAACAAACCCTCACTCTAGTTAAACTGATTGAGTGGTAACAGTTAGGTCCATGCACCCCTAACGAAACGTTTGTATCGATCATACCCTCACAATTGTTCTCTACCAACCCCTTTTTCTAGTTCAACCCTTTGTGCAATCTCCTGTGTACTCTAGACCCCTTTATGAGGATCTGTGTGAGGTCAAAAGGGGTGTGAGAAGTGTAAAACTGTACAACGTGTGGGTCAAAATCATTGAAACTCATCTGTTTATCTTCCTGAAAGGGATTACCACCCCTAAGAGGGTTGAAACGTTGGACCCTGGATATTGAGGTTCTTCGTTTTGAATCTTGCTCAGGGAAATCAACTGGGCAGCTATCTGGCAAGGTAGGATTTATTTCGTGGTTAATATAATTATAAGCGTTGAAAGTCCATGCGTGTTAAATGCTTAAAAATGTAATATGATAAAAAAAATATTATGACATGACAAATGCATAAATTAGATTAAAACCATACACAAAATTTGTTTAATTTAATAATAAAACTTAATATTAAATAAAATATTTTGAACGGATTAATGTAAAACTTACCACTCTTCATTTCTTGTACTGTGACTATGTAAAATGATAAGACATATTTATTTTTATTTATTTTATATATATTTACCATCTCAATGTAACGACTTTTGCTTTGGCTTTATTTATTTATTTATTTAAGCCTTAAGAGACACACAAGAGATTGCACAAGATTTTCTGTTCTGTCTCTAGTCAAATAATAATCCACAGCGCTAATTGGTAAATGTAAAAATTTAATTTCTTAATTTATTTATTTTTGTACTTTTAATATGTTTGTATTAATATAACTTGTATTCAAATGTAATTAATAAATACTCTCTCTCTCTGCAAATTACTCGCACTGATAGTCCCGTTGACAAAGGAAACATTCTCACCGTTTTTCTACAAACACACCTCCACGCTACTTGTTTTGCAAAATATTTGTGAGTCAAATTTTCGAAGAGATCTTTTCATTAAATCTACCTTACTCCTTTAAAGGATATACAGTGCAGCTTTAGTGGTCTCAATATTTTTAGTACCTCGAATGTACGCAAGATGGCACAGGCTGACAACACAGACACAAAGCGAAGCCTCTGCTACGGCAGAAACTTAATTGCATGCACAAATATGCACAAAAGAGAAAGCCTTGTATATTTTGGCGAGAACTTGACACTTTAATTCCTTCAGAGTCTGTCTTGAAAGTTTGGGGAAACATTACCAAAAGGGTTCAAATATGGCTGTGGTAATTGTATAAATTATGTTAGCAGTTCACGCAATAGTGGGCATGCGGATTAAAGCGTCAGTCTCATCAACCAACAAAAGATGGTGTAAAGATTGAATTTCAGCGGTATATTTTTTAGTTTTTTTTTTTTATAAATAGTTTCCCTATCTCCCTCTATGTGAATGGGGGGCTATAAATTTCCTCATTAATTCTATCTCTTTCATCCGTCCTTCATTAATCAAAATATGAGGTGAGATTGGTAGTAAGACGTGGTGTAAAACGCAGGGTTGCCATGCAGCTGGAAAACTGGGAGAGTCGGGAAAACACTGGGAATGTTTGTGTTTGGAAAAAGTTGATCAAACACAGAGAACTGTGCACAAATCTAGTAGAAATAATAAAATGTTTGTTAAGTTGGTCATTTAACTGAAAGCTTAAAATAGTTGGTTAGACTTTGGATGACCAAAAAAGTGAAGAGTTTTTTTTAAATTTTGTTTAGCATTGGGTCCTACTACCCGTTCAGGTTATACGCTTATGTACTAATTACGCTAATGGTTCTAAAGATTAGGAAGGTTATATTTGTAGGAAGTCTGCCTGCATTTTGCGTAGAGGGTGAGTGGTAAATCATTTTGGAATAATCACCCTCAGTACACCCGGCCGAGATTCGAACCTCGATCTCTTACTCATCGGCAGTCTAGTATACTACTAGAGTAGCACCTTAGCCCATGCGGTGAACGAAAAGGGTAGCTAAAGAACTAAACACTTTGATTCAAACATGTCTAATTACCCCCTTAAACAAGGATTGTGACGTAACAGAAGATGTATTCTCCCATCAATCTTAAATCTTTCTATTTTAAAAATAAGTTACATTACGTCACACTAATCAATTTGAAGAAAAAACTAATTTTATTTCTCATTTCTTAGATACGAGCTGCTTGGGAAAATGGGAATTTTTTTTCTGGGTAACCTGAGAAAAAACAGGGAATTTGGAAGTAAGAAAATAGTGATAGCCCTGATAAGGAAATAAAATGAGGATAAATAATAGAATGTACCCTCCGTTTGCGGTAAGAGCTTACACATACACAATGGGCTTCTCATGTAAGCTGCAACATAGTGGAACAAGCAAGATAAGGTTCTTACCTTTAAGGATAAACAGAATGTACATGATCAAGGGTCGAAACCTGCCCTCCTGGGTCAGAGATCGCTATAGTATAAATTGTAGCCTAACATGCAAGTAAAATTACAATGGCGTGGCGTGGTTTGTTATCAAAGTAAGCAGAGCTTGTTTGGAATGTGTCCGTGAATAATTGTTCTCGTCACTAAGTCCCGTCACAAATCACGTCACTTGTCTAGTCTAGTCTCGGGAGTCAAACAATCACCAGTTATAGAATATATGCAAGGAGTTCGGGTCGAATGTGGGATTGAGTGACCTCTGAATAATCAATATAAATATGGCCCTGAATAGAACACTAATTGACGCCCACGTCAATGAACACGTGGGCTACCGATAACTGAGAGGTTACGGTTCAAATCCCAGCCTAAGTACTGAAGGTGTTTTTTTCCCCAAATAGGTACTACTATCGTTCCAAGAATATTAGGAGCGTGCATCACATGCCAATCAACTCAGTGATACAGTCGCTTTGAAATCGTAAATTTACACGAACATTATTTCACGTGGATCACTTATGATTAAACATTAATGGAGATAAATAGTTAATAGATGTTCCTAATACAGAATATTATTGAAATATTAAATTATAATTGGATAGAAACTACATTGAAAAGGCTGTTTTTGATCATTTTAGAATGGCTTTACAGCTAAGAATCGTGCACAAATCTTTATTCTGTTTTAATAGGGACGTGCTTAAGTTATTACGTAACAAGGAACTTTGTCACTTTGTCCCCCATCGTCAGCACAGAAAATTCCGAGTAATTTTAATACGAATGCACTGCACACATTTATGGCATATCTTCGGTCTTTTCTTTTCCCGTTAACTACCATACCCCGCGCGAGCCGGGAGCTGAGTTGGGCCTGCCTTTGATGCACACTCTTTTAAGAGTACACTACTACTAAATTCTAGCTTTATCATCCCTGCACTTCATTTAGAAATAATCCCCGAGCCACCATTTGAAAAAAGTTTTTTTGGGGTACACGTCAACTGCCCTAGAGTGTAGGTCAACTGGTGAAATTAGCAACGTGGATTTTTTTCCATCCAAAATTAATTTTAAGCCAAATGACTTTAGTCTAACTGATTTAATGCGAAGTTAATTTGAATGCTAAATGACTTTAGGTAAAATGACTTTAAGCTGACTTTTTGTGAATTTAGATTAAATTGTTGTAGGTCATTACTTTAGGTTAACTGATAATAAGTCAAATTTTATACCAAATGAATTTATGACTACTTTTGCGTCACTTATCTATACTGCCTAGATAAAAAACTTAAGAAAATTCAAAACAGTACATTAACACTGAGCAAGTCATTTTCTCTAGACTTAAATCACATGATATTTTCACTAATATAAACAGCCGACAGAGATAAAGAAGATACTATAACTGAGAAAATTCGTATTTTTTTATGTAACAATGATATTTTCTATGATTCAAAGTAAAATAAGTATTATATATTTAACTAGAAAATAATGCAATTACAGTTTGTGATAACAGCATCTTTTGAAGCTATAATAGTACATACAGATCTGTGACTAAACAATTAAGTTTTTGGACTATCATTTCCAATTAAAGGCCCAATTAAATACATGATCATTACTGTATTAGATCAGTATGTTTAAAAATGCTTCTATATTATAATTCATGGTCATGTGTCCTTTGTTCAAATACTTACAATATCAATAAATAAAGCAAATAAATTAATCAGACATATCACGAAACTGTAATACATTTCACAAGCAACTTTGTTTTTAATTTTCTATCAGAATTGTATTTTTAAAATAGAATTATTATGCATTTGCACCACGTAAACGCTTGACGTAAGCTTATGGCACAGTTTTATAATGTAGCATTGATCCGTTTATTTTCTATTTCAAACCAACCCCTTGTCGTTTAAAATGTCAGTTAGTCAGTTTTTTATATACATATTTATATATATCACAACAGTTAAAATTATTAGCCATCATCATCATCAACTGAACTCTTTCCAGCCTGTGGCCGTGCTAGTTTAGTAAAATGCCTCTTATCTTCCTCGATCCTTCGACCATTCTTCTTCCTTTAATTGCTTCTATTCTTCTCCTCTCATTTGCACACTTTCTGTTATCTGCTCCTCCCATCTCTTTCTTGGCCTTCCTTGAGGTATTTTTCCTACATAACTCAATTTCCATGATTTTCTTTGGCATCCTTTGGCCTTTTAACGGGGTAGTGACGCGTAATACAAGGAGTAGGCCTATACCTAGTGGGTTCCAACTAGCCTCTCCAACTATAATGCGCTTTAAACTGCTTTATGATTTAGGTCAGCGCAGCCGGAATGGGGAGTGGAGGCTCGTCACATGCTCGACCAATCCGTGAAGGGTAGTTGTCATAGTAACCGATGCACGTTGCCAGATTTCTTGACAGTCACTGAGTATGCTTGCGTAGTAGTAACGCGCAATCTCCCGCTATGTGGCAACTATGCTCCCAAGCCTACCCACCACGGGGATCCTAAAGCAGTTTAAAAAGCAGTATGAATTCTAATCTCACCGCCAAATGTAGTATACTGGTATCAGAGAAACCTGGTGGAGGTTGGGTTGAACCACAGCGGAAACCAGGTCAGGTGCAGGCGAGATGCAGGAGATTGGTCAGGGCCAAAACCGACAAGCTTGGAACAGGGTCTGGCCAGTTGGGAGTGCGAGGGTTGGTGATGATGTGCTAAGTCATCATCAGCACTCTTAGCCTCATTTAGGGAAGGTTATCACCAAGAGAAGGTTTACCTGAGGACCTGCAAGCAGCCCTGCTACTCAGGTGTAGGCCACGAAAGTCTTAGTAATCCTGTGGTAAAAACAAACCAAAGTACTCGAGAAAATAAAAAATCTAATTATTAGTGGGCTTCTAAATGATTTCTCATCAAATGAGGCATTATAGAAAAGCATTATGGGTTACCTGTTATTTGGAGAATCTATAACAAAGCCCGTATTTCTTGCACTCCTATTGATGTACTGTACATTTCTTTGATTAATTATTTTTATTGTATTGTTTATGCTTGATCAACGAACCAGAGAAGAATCTGCCCGTATTATTTCCCTATTGGTTTCCAAATGACGTATATATCTCCCTCCGACCCGAAGTTTCCGCTTTAGCGATCACCTCAACACATTTTTACCAGTTGATTTTTTCTTGTTGAATAAAAATCTAGTATCTAAATACAAAAATACTCGTGTAACCGATAATAAATTCCTTTTAAGATCGTTGATCTTTTAAACTCTAGTTTCAGGATCAAAGATTTAAAAGCACGCCCTTGAATGCTATTAACTTTATATTGTGGTTTTAATATTTGTTAGAATATTAATTATGTAAGTTCCCTACCATTAATATTTTAAGGCACGTAGATAATTAACATCAGCATTTTCCTCAAAAGTAAGAGATTTGGAAAAAATGATAATGAACGATACCGAAAACAACACTAATTTGAATTTATGAGTTTCTTTGACACATTTTAGAAAAACCTGGGTCTTAACTGTCAGAATGTAGGCTTTTAACACAATGGTTTTATATGCTACTTAATCAAACTAAGAGGTTTTAAACTTATGTTTCGCAAAATTTACTAGGTTTTCAGCAGAATATTTGACCCTATATTATTCTTGTAATAAATAAAAATAATTTCATTCTTTAATTTTTTTTTTTTATTAGAAAATTTCCCCTATGTAAATTATCTTCAAAGTTATTTTCATCAGAAAATGAAAGTTGCCATCTTGTTTATAATGATAAACAGTGTCTAGATACAAAATCAATCAAAATCGTTAGAGCGAATTTGGAGAAAATGAACTTTTCTCTCTTATTGCCCTTCAGTAAACTACCCTTAAATTTAGGGTTGAATATCTAATTCCAAAAACCCCTCAGAAGGGCGTTATGAAAACCCCAGATACCAAGATATAGCCCAATATGTAAAATTGTTTCAGCTCTAGCCCGAGGTACAGACAGACAGACAGACAGACAGACAGACTTGCGAAAATCACTTTTTTAGTTTCAAGGGGTCATGCATGAAACGTCGACATTTATCAAAATCTTGAGTTGGATTTTTTTTAAAGATTACATTACTTTCTCTCTGAGGCGTCGAGAGAAAGTAAAAGTTTAAAACTTTAAATTTATTTATTTTATAGATAATTTAATATTTTACTCTCAAAGAGTTGAGTAATTAATTATACATTTGAGCCTGGCGTGTCTTAGACAAAATTTCAATTCATGGTTGATTAGCCAATAGATGACCAACCCACACGCGTTTTCTTAGCTAACCAAGAGAAATCTCTCTGCGCATGCGCACGCCCGAGTCTACCTTGATGTCGCTAACTTGCACTTTCAGTGTGCCATGAGGACTCACGGCATAGAATAGTATGCCGTGAGCCATAGAGATTAGAGATGAATAAATTAGCTTAGATAACATGCATCAGCATTAGCCTACAGAGGGGATGGGGAAACCATTATAAAAATCACGTTTGGATAATCCCATCAAGATCATAAGGTCATAATTTCTCAACGGTGATCATACGTAAACACTCAGCCAGCACTTTAAGAGTAAAGTTTCTTGTAACCATGGTAAATTGTAGTTTTAAAACAACGAAGATATATTTTTTAAAGTTTTCACGTGGTTTACAAAATCAAAACTAAAGGTAGCTCTTTGTGGACTTCATGAGACACTGATACCTGCTTGATGATTCTTCAACCCAAGATTGGTTGTATGTGGTTTCCATCTATCTGTAGCTGGGCATGCACTAAGCCCTTCGGCTGGTTAGTGCTCCAGCACCATCTAGTAGAGAGCCCATATACTAAGGAAGTTCAGATAGTGCGGTGGATTCCCGTTGTCTTCCACACTGAAATTCTACCAGCGAGTGTGAAAGAACATACCAGTTTTACAGGAAATGTATTTTCATATACCTTCTAGGGATAGTTTACATACCGCAATCGACATGAGACCAACGGCTTTATTTCCCCTCCGAAGGAAGTTGTGCCACAGATTTTTAAGGCTCAAGAAAAATCCGTCAACCTCAGCTAAATTTCAACCTACCAAAATCGGGTCCTGAGGTGAGTACTTGACCCCAAACCACCAAGGCTGACAATACACTGATATTTGTAGTGTAAAACATTTTAACATCAAAACTATATGAAGTTAACCACTGATAAAGGTGTGAAGTTTTTAGCATTAAATTTAACTATTGGGTGACCTGGTGGTCTAGGGGGGTAAGGTGTCAGACTTGTGTGTTGGGGTCTGGGGTTCAATCTTCGGTTCCGGCACAGATTTATCTGATTGCCAAAACCTTCCTTCACCTCTGACAAGAGGTGGATTAATCATCAACTTGTGAATGTGTGGAATGCCAGGCCTCCACCGTGGTTCGGATCCCACGTTAAACTGTAGGTCCTCCATTTCATCTTCACAATCATCCTACCATTACACATTAGCGTAGGTGCGTTATAACCCGAACGGGTAGTAAGACGCGGTGCTGGTGCGGTGCGACTATGATTGAAGTGTAAACTCACTTATGCAACAGCGTGTACAGTCAGCTGATTGCCACCCCTCCCTCCCCTTCCGCCTTTCATTGCTGCCCTGAGGGGATACAAATCTCTCCACTCTGACGTAATTGAAACTGTCGAGAGCTAACACCCCCTCCAAATGAAAACAAAGACGCGAGGATTGGAGAGAATGGGACGGTGTTGATGGATCTGCTCGGTCGCCAGAAATGTGATTGCTCCTGTCCGCCTTCCTGCCTGGCCCCATTTCATTTATCCCTTTGATTTCAGTGGTGGAGAGATTTACAGGAGCCGAGAGGACGTGTCCTTATTTGGAGCTACTTAAAAAGTTCACCAGATATTTATTGTGTGTGGGTTTTGCTCATCATAAACTTTTAGTGTCGCTCGAGTAAAATAGTTCGGAGGGTTTTTACCAAATGTAATAAAAAGACTAAATCGACTTTAGAGTCGCCTTGTCTAGAGAAAAATTGTGTCGAGGAAGAAAATCCTTCAACAAAAGAGTAACCCACTTCGGTGGTGCATGGTCTAAGGTGCTATTCTCACAGTAGACCAGACTGCCGATGACGGGGAGATCGTGGTTCAATCCCAGTCTGGTGTACTGAGGGTGGTTTTTCCAAAACTGTTTCCCCCCCTCTCCCTCTCAATGTAAATGCTGGTACACTTCCTCGTTTTTCAACCTCTTTCAATCCTAACCCATTAGCGTAATTAGTGAATAAACGTATAACCCGAACGGGTGGTAGTACGCGGTGCTAAATAAAAAACTTTGTTCATCAGAATAATAAATTAACAGATAAGATACCTGAAGAGTTGGGTGCGCGGTTGAATGCTTGCCTATGAGCTGACTTGAGAGGGTTTGAACCACTGATATACTGGGGGTGAGTTCTTTCCCTCTATGGTTTCCCATCCTAGCTTCAGACTAAGGCTGTCACCTTTCCTTAAGGTGGTAGTGGAGGAAACGTGAGTATTTTCGTAGTTTTTATACCAAAACTTGTTTTCTGTCAAAATGAATAGAATATTTCTCCAGTGGAAGCACGAGAGCTTAATTTTCTCCACATAGTGATATTTAAAGCTCTTGAATATCTGTCATGAGCATGGCATTAGATAAGAAACTTTTTTAATGGAGAGGAAAAAACTGTCAATAAGTTCCAGGAAACCCTTGGGGGCCATCCTTAAATTACGTAAAGGATTATTTTTTCTGTGGGGAGGGAGAGGATGTTCAGTATTTTTTTTTTACGTTTTCTTACGAACCAAAGGGGGTCAGAGAATCCATCCTACGTAAGGTTTTTTTTTATCCCCTATGTTTAATATCGTTCTTTTTTGTCCAGAAAATAAATAAATTGTTGATAAATTATTAGATTTCACTTGTATTTCATATACTTACTTCAATTAAGTAGACTTATTCTAAAATGTCACATCACTCGCTTTATTACCAATCCTTACGTCCTAAAATAATTAAATGATTAAATAACTTAATAAACCATTTTGTAAAAAAAAAAAAAGATAGAGGAGGGTGGGAGGGGATGACGGAAAATCTTACTTTCCCTTAAGTGGGGGGAGGAAGGGTCAAAAATCGTTAAAAAAAACTTTACGTAATTTAAATACGGCCCTTTAACAGATATTAAAGAACTGTTGGTTTCATCATATGAATAAAATTAAACCATATGTTTCTACTGAAGAACTATTTGATATATTTTGACCAAAACAATGCTTTGATATAAAAGCTATAAAAAAATACTGCCCAACTTAAGTAATTGATTGTCAATGACCCACATCGAGGGGACTCTGGGCATCGAACCCTGGCTTATTGTACTAAGATGGTTTCTCCTAAATGTTTTCCACTCTTCCTCCAGAAAATTAGGTTAAGTTTTCTCTGAATTCTACCACCCTTATTCCTAATCCAAAAGTGTAAATATGTTGAAAGCCCGAACGGGTGGTAAAATGCTATGACAAATAAATAAATCTCTCAAACATAAATTCTACACGTTTCTTACCTCAAGCTACTAAAAAATCAAAAAACAAAAAATTATAACTATTCCCCTAAAAAAATAATTGAAAAATTCCTTTTCTTTAATTTAAGAAAAACATTAATACCCTAGAAAAGAATTCTGGATCTGTTAGCTTGGAGAAAAATGAATTCACCATGCGCAATCGCAGGTTCTCGTAATGATCAATATAAATTAAACCATAAAGAAAGAATAAAACTAATTATGAAATTTCCTGCCTAAGTGACAACATTGTATAAGGCATGGGTCAGCAAACTTTTTGATATTACAGACCATTTGGGTTTTAAAAACAATTGATTTTAAAGAGAAAAAAATACTGAGCAAAATATTTAAACTTTTTATTTCTCACATAGGAAGTGATTAGTTATAAGTATATTTTTATGAACAAAATTGTTTGTTTGCTAAATCTTTTGAGGGCCATATTAAATAAGTTAGCGGGACGTAAGACGCTTGCCACATGGTCTAAGACATCACTCTTGCAATAGACTAAACTGCCAATGACAGGAAGTTTGAGGTTTGAATCCTGGTCGGGTGTACTGAGGGTGGTTTTTCCTAAATGGTTTTCCCTTTCTCTCCACGCAAATGTGGGTACACATCATATACATTAAACCTTCCTCATACATAACTCACTAGCGTAATTTAGTGCATTTGCTTATAACCTGAATAGTAAAATGAGCTGCTAAAAAAAATTAGAAAACATGAAATAGATCTGAACATCTATTTTATTTTTAATTAGCAATCCCGCACGGCATTGCCCGTGCCCCACTGTAGTATAAGGATTATATAATCCCCCACCCCCATGATGCCCGGTTTCAAATGGAAACGTTATCTCTGAAAAGTAATTCTAAACCAGATTAAAAATATTTTCTTCAAAATTTTGTTAAAAATAACTTAATTAAAAAGCTAATTAAAAATTTAAAAATCCGACATTGAGGTGCATTCGGCCCCTATTCCGTCCACCTATGTTAAAAATTTTAAGATCTCTGCGTGCCATAGATTTGGTTGGGCTTCGCACACAAACAAACACAAATAAACACTTCCTTTTTTTTATTATTATAGAGTAGGGCTTTTTTGTAGCAATACAAATAGAGTCAATCGACATTCGAGTAAGGATTGTGTCATCTGTATACTCTCACTGGTTTGCTATAGTAAATAGTGCATTACTATACCTCTCTATTAATGGTCCGCTTCAAGGCAAGTTCTTCTCGCATCCATTGAGCACCGTTAAAAGATCTCACAAGAAGTCCCGAACTGGTTCGGCTTGTGACCGCACGGTATGTCGTGTTCTGTTGTTCTGCTGAGTAACTCCGGCACGGCACCAATTACCTTCATCGCGAACCAGTTCACCTCCTTCACACTCAACATGGTACTGCAACCCGCTTACCTACACTTCTTTACACTACAACCTGCTTACCAACATTATTTTAAGATGAGGATGTAAGCAACACGAAAAAAGGCTAGTATTTCTTCAGTTTTGACATCAAAACTTTGTTTGGTCAAAATAAATTAAATATTGCTTCAGTACAAACCTAGAGTTTAGTTTTATTCACGTGGTGACCTCAAAAGTTCTTGATCTGTCAAGGGTGTCCTAGAAATTACTGACAGCTTTTTCTCTTAGTTTAAAATGTTTGTCATCTAATGTCACTATGCTCGTGAGAGATATTCAAAAACTGTTGATATCACCACGTGGGGAAAATTAAACGTTTGTACTGAAGCAATTATTTTTTTTATTTTGGCCAAAGATTTGTTATAAAAACTGCAAAAACACTGGACTTTTCTCGCTTTCCCTTTAGCCCCCCCCATAACTGCTTCACACTACAACCTGCTTACCAGAACTTCATATAACTGCTCTATTGTACAACCTGCTTACCAGAACTCATATAACTGCTCTATTGTACAACCTGCTTACCAGAACTCTTTTAACCCCTTTACTGTACAACCTGCTTAACAACACTCATAACTATTTTACTGTACAACCTTCTTACCAAAGCTCTTTTAATTGCTTCACACTACAACCTGCTTATACCAGTACTCTTATAAATACCTTATACTTTAGCCAGCTAGCCACCCCTCGTTAATAATTTACCCTACAACCAGCTTAACCTAGATTCTTACAAGTACTTTAAACAACAAACTACCTAAAAAAAAACTATACAATAACTTTACAATACACTCTGCTTACAACACTACATCAATTTAAAAACAATGAAAATAAAGTACAGTACAATTTACGAACTTTATCCGTTGTCACTAAGCATTTTGTGTGTATTAAAACATAATTCAGTGAAAATTGTTACGCTCATTTTTTCAATACTATAAACTGACCGTTGAAATAGTGATCATATAAGACGAACATTAATGAACCCCCACCCACAGTCCTTCCTAACAGAATCCCACTACATACATTAATTAAATGTTGCCGTCAGCTCTTTTTTCTTTTATTTTAACACTGCGTCTTACTACCCGTTCGGTATTATACGCTTGAAGACTAATTAAGCAAATGGTTTTAAGGATTAGGAAGGTTATATTTAAAGGAAGTGTACCCACATTTGCGTGGAGGAAGAGTGGAAAGTAATTTTGTAAAAACTGCCCCCAGTACACCATGCCGAGATTTGAACTTCGATTTCTCAGTCTTCGTCAGTCTAGGACAAACTTTGAGGACAGACCAAATTTTAAAATCCAACTTTTTGGGTTCGAGTTCACATAAAACGTAAAAATTTGTCATAATTTCGATATTCATTTTTTCATGATCACAATATTTTCTCTTGATGTGAGAAAGTAAAAGTAATCCGTAAAGACAAAAATAAGAGGTTAATTAATTTCTACTTTAATTGTTTCAATTTTAAAAAAACCTTGTTAATTCATTTTTATTAAATTAGTTAAAATACCTAAATTTACAAAAATAAACAGTGATCCGATTATGGATTTTAAGTTTCATCACTAACATTAATTTTACTTTTGTCATTTTTTATAAAATATTTGATGCATCTGAAATTATAATGAACATAAATAAACTGGTAATACAAACTACTAGCTCTGAATGAAGTACCAGTTCCGAGGAACAATCACCGACAGTTATATATATTAACTATAACGGCTTCATTTCATGTTTCCAACGTAAATTCACATTTTATTTATGTTATTTGTACTTCAGGTCGTAGATAAAGCAATGTTGACGTTCTCAATGGAGGTTGTTGAATTTATGAACAATAAATATAGAACTACACGTATTTACGTCGCTACCCATCACTCACCCCCCCTTCCCCGCCCCTATCCTATTTTTATAGTTCGGATAGTTAGCACCACTTAATTTTACTTGACAATTTGTGAGGCACGGTCGTATTTACGTAAAATAATGACGAAACATCACATAAAGCAATTCGTTACTCCATGTTGATTATGAATTCATGATGGCCAGCTCGGACGTGATAGTAGAATATGTATCTAATTCATATTCCGTGTCTCAACCCCCTTTCTTCCTACCCCTTTCTCCTATCATACCCGTGTACAGTACTCAACTAGTGATGTTCTTCACACTGTACAGTACAGAACAACATTTAAATCCATCCTAATATAACTGTGGTATACAGCTGGCAAAGCTTCATTAATTCTTGATCGATAAAAAAAATATTTCAGTTTAAAAATAAATTTGATAAAACTTTACTAGGTGTCAAATTATGTTTATCAGTTCATTCAAATACTGTAACTTTTGAAAAAACATTCATGATATATTTCAAAGGTGCATTTATTAAAGATACAATGAGAACCTTGATACCTTAGCCTAACATGTAACTGCTCTATCAACTGAGCCATCCAGGTTTTATCATACATTCGAACTTAACTTGGTAAATATTGAACTTTTAGTTATATTAAAACAAGTATTTTAGGAATACTTTCTTCGCATCGTGTTTTACTATCCATCCAGACTATATATTTAACGAGGTAGAGCCGAGAAAGGTAGAATTTAGAGGAAATGGTGCGTGGATAAGAGTGGGGAACCATTTGTCAAAATCACCCTCAGTACACTCAGCCGGAATTCGAACCCTGACCTCCCAATCCCCAGTAAACCATAATACACTATATTGACGTTTATTCCATGTACGGGTAGTGTTAAATAAACCATCTACTGTCGTCAAAAAGTAATTATATAAAAAGTGATGAAAGAGTCTTCTAAATGACCTTTTTCCTACAAAATCCTAATATATAAGAGTATTAAGCTTTATCCATTTGTCTGAATAGGCACAGTGTCTGGGGACTACGAACCTTTTAAGGCCTAAAATATTTAACTTGAAAAAATATACAAACAAACAAAATCCCCCCCCCCCCCC
>CABFWB010000452.1:0-27930 GCA_902151455.1 Timema bartmani | reverse complement strand
CCCCCCCCAAAAAAAAACAGAATAACAAACTTTAATTTAAAATATTTATTTTGATGATTGGTAATTAAAAATATTAATTTGATATTTGATAATTTAAAATATTTATTTTGATATTTGAATGACAAAAACAATAATTTAAGCCATCGTGTCTCTCAACAGTCTCACTGACACAATCACAGACATAGTAGTGTAGGTCTAGTAGATACTTTCAGTTTAATGTTTAAGTGTTCATTTTAAGACATTTTGTATGTTCAATCCTCGGTCCCAGCACAGATTTATCTGATTGCCAAACCCTTCTTTCACCTCTGACAAGACGTGTATTAATCACAACTTGTGAATGTGTGGAATGCCAGGCCTCCACAGTGGTTCGGATTCCACGTTAAACTGTAGGTCCTCCATTTCATCTCACAATCACCCTACCATTACACATTAGCGTAAAAGCGTACAACCCGAACGGGTGGTAAGACGCGGTGCTAATAATAATAATGTATGTGCAAATTCAGAAATTATGTCGTCGATTGTTAACTATCTCAGATAATCATTTTCTATTATTGAAAGTAGTGAGGGTGACGACAATTGTTGTTGACCCATTGTTGATCGGAGATATTTCCATCATATTTTGAAAAATATTGTTAATATTTTCTACACAAATGATCATTTTATAAAATTACAATTTTAACAAAATATGATGATGGTGATGATGTTTGTGATGGTGATAACCTAAAATATCAGTAAATTTGATATTAATTTGTAAATATATTGAAAGGTAGGCCTACTATTATTATTATTATTATTATTATTATTATTATTATTATTATTATTATTATTATTCTTAGCACCGCGTCTTACTACCCGTTCGGGTTATACGCACTTACGCTAATGTGTAATAGTAGGATGATTGTGAGATGAAATGGAAGACCTACAGTTTAACATGGGATCCGAACCACGGTGGAGGCCTGGCATTCCACACATTCACAAGTTGTGATTAATACAAATCTTGTCAGAGGTGAAGGAAAGGTTCGGCAATCAGATAAATTTGTGCCGGGACCAGGGTTTGAACCCCGGACCCTCTGCACAGAAGTCTGATACTTTACCCCTAGACCACCAGGTCTCCCATTGAAAGGTACTAGTGGTTATCTTTGAAATAATAAAGTGTAGGTTTTTTTTAAAAAAAAAAGAAAATACTCAAATGAAGCAAATAAAATCATACAAAAATCAATACCGGCAGATATTTTCCGCGTTGTAATTTCCGTTTTATCCTAGGACGGAACATAACTTTGCAGAGGAAATTTTCTTCGAAAATTCTATTTATTATATAACAACTACTTCACAAAAAGTTACCTCTAGGTCGGTGGTCTTTTGAAATACTCCTCACTCCAAACGGGTTAGTTTACGGCTGACAGGTCTCTCTGGCTATGGGAAGACAGAAACGCGAAGGGATGAGGTTACCATGACTACCAGATAGTGACGCAAAACAAAACTGCCATTCCGTCTCTTAAGAAATTGTGGGTAGACCAATTCCTCACACATACACACAACCACTATTAGTATATAAGAGGACCAATATAGCTCGGGGAATGATCATGGAAACCAAACTAGACATGTAATTGCCTCTCTTGATGATCAAAGTATGGTCCGTTAAGTGAATTTGGCTCCGATTGCGTCATTACGAATTCTTGGAAGTAAATACTGAGTGGTTGAGGGTTGTATATTACTTTTTATGAAAGACACGGGTATATCTAGGATATTTCATAGAAGTATCTGCTCCCTACCCAGTATTGACAGAAGAAAATGATCCATCAGAGCAAGTTATGTTACTGCATTCAGCACACATCATTTGTTAAAGTAAATACGAAAAATATAGTTTATGAAAAATTATGTATAGTAAACATCTTCATAGTTAATCTTAGTATTAGGCATGTGAGTCGACATTTTCTTTATTTAACATTTCAGGTAACCCGCTTTGGTGGCCACGTGGTCTAACGCGCTACTCTAGCAGTAGACTAGACTGGCTATGATGGGGAGATCGAAGTTCGAATCTCGGTCGGGTGTACTAAGGGTGGTTTTTCCAAATTGGTTTCCCACTCTCTCTCCACCCAAATGCGGGTACACTTCCTCTAAATTTAACCGTTATTATCCTTAACTCATTAGCGTAATTGGTGTATAAGCGTGTAGCCCGAATGGGTATTAAGATGCGGTTCTAAATAAATATATATATATAGCTATACATATACAGTTAGACCATAAACAAATGAATTATATATATAGTATTAATTTAGTTGATAACCAAAGGAAAAAATTTAAATTTAAATCTAAGGAAAAATTATAGGAGATATTTTAACTTGAAATCCAAAGAGAATCTTAAGGTGGGGATGTAGAGAACCCAAGACAAGGCCAGTGGTTTTGCAGTTTTTATAAAAAAAAAAATATTTTTTTGCCAAAATAAATAAAATATTTCTTCAGTACAAACAGAGTTTAATTTTTTTTTCACATGCTGATCTCAACAGTTCTTGAATATTTGCTAAGAGCATAGCGGCATCAGATGATAAACTTTTTTAATTGAAGAGAAAAAGTCCCTTAGATATTCAAGAACCTTTGAGGTCACTATGTGAAGAAAATTAAACTCTACGTTTCTATTGGAGAATTATTTGATTTATCTTGTCCATAAACATGATTTAATATCAAATCTGCTAAAACACTCCCTTTTTCTCGAGTACCCTACACCCCCACCTGTCATAACGATAAGAACATAACATTTTCTTAACATGATGTATTTAGACCAACATTAACTTTGTGTTTTAAAAATTGTGACTATGTTATCGTAATTTAAATAGTTTATTTAATTAAAATTACTTAACTATCCGTCATTTAGAGTGTGCCTCCTCCCAATTTTTTTATAACGTATTTCAAGTAGTCTTACACAAAAATTTAGATTTTGATGCTTCTAGAAGCTATTTAGATTGCTGATTGGCTGAATTTCTCTCACAATTAATCAGATGTATCTATTTTTTGAAAACTATTTTAAGAGGTATTCAACCAGCAATATTCTGAAAATTATATAATTTAGAAGCTATTTGGAATAGTCCTCTTTTGCAATTTTTTTGAAAACTTGATGCCTGTATAATATATTTAACCAACAATTTTTTGAAAATTTACTATTTTCATAAATTATTTGGAGTGATCCTCATGTGAAGATTCTTCAAAATTGCATGCATCTAGAAGATATTTGGAGGGATTCTTTCCTGAAATTTGGATGACCTAGGAGCTTTTTAAAGTGCAGTTAAATGCTTTTACAAGCTATTATTTTGAAGTGGTTTTATCAGCCAAATCTTTGAAAATAGAATGTGGTGTATTTGGGGGGGAGGGGATCATACCCCCTATAGCCCAGATTCTGCAAATCTTGGGTTAAATACAAACACAATATTAAAAATAATTAAATGAACTAAAGCAAAAGGAATTATATCAATCGTCTCTTCACTGGACTAAACCAAATTAACGAAGGAAGTTATAATGAATGGGATAACTGGGAACATATTGCTACTTATCTTCTTTGCGCACATTAACATCTCTTGTTGAAGCTAGTAGGTCACAGGCGGAGGTCATCGTCCCAATTTATCTAGCCAGGGTAGTCCTCGCCGAGGGAGAGTCAGATCGATATATCAAGTAGGTTGGAACAAATTTAAACCTCGGTGTCTAGATTCAATAAAGTAAGTTAATGATCTGCTCCGGTGCAAGTCAGTGAAACGTGCAATGACATTTTCAGGAATGTGCTAGAGAGTGGGGAAAAAAATATGGTTTTATTACAAAGATATTTTTTCATTATAAAATTGATTTAGATATTTATGAGACTAAACGATAGTCATAAATATATTTGTCCTTGCTGCGTTAAACAAACAAGTAGTTCTGTGAACAGCTCCTTATTATGTTTTTTTATCGTTACTGCAGTCTCAAGATTTCTCTTTGGATTTCAAGTAGTTGTTTTTCCTTAGTGATCAAGTTCACGGGCACCCATAAATGGGCCATAAGAGTGGCTTCAGCCCCCTTTATCACTATACAATTTATACTTATATTTTGTTGATTTTTACGGGGGAAAAAATCAAAATTGTGTATTTGGATTTGGCTGCAATTTGCTATTAACAATTTTGAATCGTCAATATTCAAGAAAACAGAGATAAAAATTATACATTGTATATTTTCTCCCATTCCTTCTTCTTTCTTTCTTTCTTTTCACTTTGTTATGTTCAATAAACTTGTGAAAAAATAATGTTTCTTTTCAATGGGTTCAGCTGCCACTCCACTTTATTTTTTTGTTAATTTTTCAGAAACTTTTTTTTTTTTGCAAAAATTTGTTCACTAAACTCATAACTCATATTTATGTTCAGATGCTCTATAATTCCCTCCAACAAGGTTAAATTCCTGAAATTTTCTCTGGAGGAGGGAGGGGGGGGGATCCACACCTCTGGCAGATGGGACTCCAATCCGCCCTCCATTCAGAAAACCCCCATGGGCGCCCTTGATCAAGTTAGTCAGTAAACAAATCAAAACTAGATCCAATATTACATTATATTTATAGTTACGTGGTTTAATATTTCAGTCTCACAATATGTGTAAATTTAAAAAATATCCTATAGGTACTCGAGTGATTGCTTTGAACTTTAAGTTAAAATCACTTTAGATGAGCTACTAAATGAAGTCAACAAGTCGTGTCTTGGTGTAAAGCACTCGCCTCAGTACCCAATGATCGTGGGTTCAAACCCAGCTCAGTTCGACGGATTTATCTTGAGTGATAAAAAATCTGTAGCACAACTTCCTTCGGAGGGAAAGTAACGCCGTCGGTGCCATGTCGATTGTGGCATGTAAAAGAACCCTGGAAGGTATGCGAGAATACCTTTCCCCACAAAACCGGCAGGCCCTTTCACTCTTGCTCATATAAATTATCTCGTACTTTTATATATATAGTCAGTCGGTTCAGAAAGTGCACGTTAAAATATACTACAAATAAAATAAAAAAATGTTAAATAAAAACCCTTTTTAGCTACCATTATACTGAAATGGTTAATCAGATTGAAAAAATATGTATACACATCATTCAGCCCGGGCTTAAAGAATCCCTTTTCCAAATTTCGTTAAAAGTGGTCAACGCATTTGACAGTTATCACGGAACAAACAGACAAGGCAAAATTTGATGGACCACCATCTTTAAACGGATAATTAGATCGAAAATTCCTTTACATACTTTGTTTGGGCTAGGTTCAAAGAATGTTCATACTAAAATTAGTTAGAATTATTGGTATACGCATTTTATATATATTTCGTGGCAAATATCTGGACAAACTGACAAAAATGCCAAATGCGCAATGCTCAAGTTAAATAAACCTCTTTACCCTCGGTCAATAATGTCCACTTATGTTGTGTTAACTTATTTTAATTGAATTTAAACTATGGTACGTACTTTATAGCTTCTACATTTTCTGTTTCAATTTTACTGTTTAAAATACTAATGTTACAACAGCAAATATCTTATCAATATGACATGATATATTTAGCAAATTTATTCAAAATGTTGGGCACACAAGTCCTTTAAAATCTTACAAAACAACTAGAATTACAAGTTTGATAAATTTAAAATTAACTCTTCACAGTCAGTATTTAGTGAATATAAACAAGATTACATAGCTAATTACTTAATTGAATAAAAAACCATTTAAGGTGCTTCTTAAAATATATAATCCTTAAATTTGGAAATTCAAACGGCTCTTTAGGTGCAACTTACAGCTAAATCCATTTTTTTTAGTATTTAAAAAAAACAATTTTTGTTGTAGAAGGGGAAAAATTTTAATTATAGCTTCGCCTGAAGCAGTTTTTTGCAAGTATTTACTTATTTTAAAATATAATTAATTTTATCGTAAGAACTAGTGGATTTTTAAATAATGAAACTTGTGTAAACTAAAATAATGACTGTGCGTTCTTTATGAAAACATTTTAGCTTGATCTCTTGAGAAAAATAAGGGTTCGGGGGAAGGGGGGGGTAGAGTTTTATTTTAAAGTATTTTAGACGTCTAAGCCTTAAGGTAGTTATAAAAAATGCCCACCATGAAGTGAGTCCATTTCTTAATCCATACGCCATTAGGTAATGCCAATTTTTTTTAACCTTTGTGAGGATTGCAGGGAATAAAACAAAAGTTTACCACAAAAATATATTTCATTATCATATTACTCCCTTTTTGTTTTTCATATATTCTAGAGATTTCACTCACTCTTATATTTTTAGATATTTTATTCATTTGGCATAGAAGTGAAAATATATGTTCAAGGATGTTATTTTTGTTTCCTCCATGTATTTTTGTTCGTGTTTTCCCTCCCTTACTTTTGACATAGCCCTTCGTCACTTTCTCTCTGACACAAAACTCAATTTTCTTTCCCCTCGCAAGAATATACCAATGTAATACTGGTTTCTGAAGCTTGCTTCACAACGTCCCCGATAAGACAAGACAAGGAACTCTTGTAAGCGCATGATGTCTTTCAAACCAATCACAATGCCATAAAAAATATATATATTTATATGATGGCAAATATCTCCCCATCGCCCTTTTCTCTACATCTTTAATCACATCTTTTTGCGGTGACACATGAAACTGAACAGCCTATATGAACCTTAATGTAATGTGTCGATCATTTCATTATATTTGTATTTGGTGTCAAAGGAAGATTTTCAAGGTCATTAGGTTGCACAAGGATTGAAACTTAATATTCCTTTTCAACTCGGAGAAAGTTAACAGTGTTTGTTTCGTTATTTCGGTTGGAGTGTGAATCAGCCATGAGTTGTTATTTTTTTCTGGTGCATGTGATCAGACGGGCTTTAGACTTACGTGCACATGTCTGTGCTTTAAAGTACGAATACTGCACTGCACGCCAAGGTGCTGCTGATAGTGATCTTGCAGTCAAGAGTAACGTAACCATTTCACCCTGAAACCTATTAAAACCGGCCGAAACTGGATCAAAGTTACTTTCAACACCAGGTCATCTAGTTCTAGATCCGCTCTTGTTCCTATTTCATGTTGCATGTCTTTAGTGAGGATTTTAAAAGAATAAAGTCGTAAAACGGATTGTTCCCGAATACACTAACCTGTAAATAATAAAATGTAATTAATTATTTCAAATTGACCATAGAAACATCTAATATGTGATGATATATAATTAACATTGTAAAGATGAAAGTCTTGACCGACCGACCAACTGACTTACCGACCGATTTACCAACTGATCGACTTACCAACCGACCGACTTACCGACCGAATGACCGATCGAGTTACCGACCGACCGACTTACCGACCGAATGACCAACCGAATGTCCGACCTAATGTCCGACCTAATGTCCGACCGAATGTCCGACCGAATGTCCGACCGAATGTCCGACCGAATGTCCGACCGAATGTCCGACCGAATGACCGACCGAATGTCCGACCGAATGACCGACCGAATGACCGACCGAATGACCGACCGAATGACCGACCGAATGACCGACCGAATGTCCGACCGAATGACCGACCGAATGACCGACCGAATGACCGACCGAATGACCAACCCACCAACTTATTTCCATAATCCCTGAACCTGGAATCTTACATTTAGCATGGTGGTTCCTTTCAGATCGTAGGTATTTGATAGTAAGGGATTTCACCAAATTCAAAATTTTGCAGGAAGATAAAGGGATTGGCTTATATAGCCAGAAAAATCTATAAATGGGAAATTTTCAAAATGGGTTTCCAATAAATGGATAAGTAGACTATAATTATAAATAAAAACTTGTTATATGAGGTAGAAAATTAAAATTTGGCAGACAAACTGGAAGAGAGAACACTCCAGATAACCAAAGTCATGAAATATGAAAATTATTAGAGTGATTTCGAAAAAAGGTGCTCAACATTTCCAAAACTAGTAAAAATTACTACTTATCATTATGGAAGTGAATAATCATTCGGCAGGTAGTTATAATTATTAGCACCACGTCTTACTACCCGTTCGGGTTGTACGCACTTACGCTAATGTGTAATGGTAGGTTGATTGTGAGATGAAGTGGAGGACCTACAGTTTAACGTGGGTTCCGAACCACGGTGGAGGCCTGGCATTCCACACAGTCACAAGTTTTTTTTATCAATAAACGTCTTTTCAGAGGTGAAGGAAGGGTTTGGAAATCAGATAAATCTGTGCTGGGAGGCAGGTAATTAAAGCGACCACTGCAAATAGTCATTTAATGTGAAAATTTAAGTTTTTAAAGGGAAATCTGGGTATTAAGGGAAGGGAGTAAAAAAAACTTTATGGTGTGGTAGAAAATTTAAATTTGGCAGGCAGATAGAAGTACAATTCCAGATAGCCAAAGTCTTAAAATTTGATTATTTTTTAATAAATAAAGGTTTGTAACATTATCCGAAGATCATTTGCTCAGTCGGGGTCTATGAGTTTAACATCAACATTTTTTTTGTGCAGGATTTTTTTTTATTATTTAAATTTTCTCTATTATGAGCTGTGTATATATTTTTTATAATGATATAAAGTGAAAAATTAGAAAATATGTTAGTTGGGAGAATTGAGGATAGGGGGAGTGGAAAGAGGTTTAAATCTCCAAAACTAAAAGAAACAACTACTTCTCGGTTATAGAAAACTGAAACTCCTAAGAAAGGCAAAGGGACCACTTTAAATAATCGCTAGGGCATGAAAATTAAATGTAAAATTAGCTATTAACTCAGAGCTAATAATTTGTTCAACCTTTTTAAATATTATAAACAATGCTTTAAAATATACGCGGTGGATCGTAAATATTATCCTTGTCTATGGGATGGTTTTATTAATATAATACGATAAAATCTGTGTTGACCTGACTTCTAGTTTTGTTTTATTAACTTTTTTTTTAAAGTGTTTATATAATGGCAATGCTATTTTCAGTATTTGTTTAGTTGTAGAATGGTTGATCCATTATGTTGTTTGACTCTCTATTCGTTACATACAACAGGCACACATACATTAACTATTATTTTATAGATATAGTTTTACGTGTGTTGAAAAACTGCAATTCAATGATCAAATTGTTTTATCATTTTAACAAGTATTATTTTAGTATTAAATGTTTTGGGGCTAAAATTGTACTAATAGGCGTAGGACTTCCAAGGGCTCAATTTCAACAATGTAATTATGTTTTAAAACCAGTATATCGCGGGTTTTTTAGTCAAGGATATAAGAAACTACTTGGTAACATGATCCAGGTATAGAGTTACAAGTATATTTACTTTTGCTTTTACGAAATCATTTATTTATTAAATGTGAGTGTGGCTAACTAGGATAAAACAATATTTTAAATAAGGCTGCATTTTATATAAACTCATAATGACAACTGTGAACCTTTTCTAACTTGAGTAGTACACATTAGTGAACGCCTCCTTTCGTTCAAAATTAAATCATAAAATAATGTTTATGTTATATATTAACAAATCTTACGTATATTACTTATCAACATTATTTTTAGAAATTCGTGATACACGCCATATTGCAATCATCTTATTTGTTTAGCTCTATAGAGATCCCAGTTTTTACGATAAAATCTGTCCTTTCGAAAACTTTATAATTCTATGTTGTAATGTTTTACTTCAAGGTTAAGGCATTATTGCAATGAGAAAGTTACATTCCGTAAGTAATAAGTATACATAAAAGTGAAACAAGTTAAGAATCTATAGATTTTTAAAAGTTCGTTCAAAACAGTAAAATTATCCAGATGCTTTAGTTTAGGAGTCTTATTTAAGGTGGGATGGAAGGGGACAAGAGAAAAGGCCAATATTTTTTGCATTTTTTATGGCAAAACTTTTTTTTACCAAAATAAATAAAATATTGCTCCAGTACAAACATAGAGTTTAATTTTCTTCACATTTTAAAATCAACAGTTAGTGAATATCTGTCACGAGCATGGTGGCATTATCTAAATAACTTTTTAAATGAAGAGAAAAAAGTTATCACTAAATTCCAGGACACCCCCGACACAGATAGTCAAGAAATTTTGAAGTCACCATGATAATTAAATTAAATTTTATGTTTGTAATGAAGCAATATTTTATTTTTTTGGGCAAAAAAATAGTTTTGCCATAAAAACTGCAAAAACTCTGGCTTTTTCTTGCATCCCCTTCCGTCTCATCTTAAGGCCTCATCCTTGAATTTAATTGATATCATACAGACCCAAATTTTATTTCATAATTATTCTGAACAATCTAGTTCACAATATGGGACATTCCTTATAAATATTAATTCAAAATATTATAAGTTTGTTTAACATTTTATTTTACAAAGTTGCCTAATCAAATGTAAGTTCTTTTTACTGTTTTAGTGTCATTTAAAAGCCTCCATTAACATATAACAACACAATAGTATTCATTTATCAATTAAATGTAATATTTTAAAACCAAATAATATGATATTTTAACTATTTGATTAAATGATAGAATATTTAAGTTAATATGATCATTTGGATGGATTTGTAATAAACGCACCGATACTCGCTTGGAAATAAAGAGAGGAATCTTAACCGAGAATAAAACGACAGCAATGAGCGCGGTTGTGGCTCGAAGCCTAAGCTTAGGGAAAAGTTTCACGTGTTAATGTAAACATGCATTTAGCCCTAACTCAAAATTGTAGATTTTAGGATGCAATATTAATGGACAGTAGTTTTTATTATTATGTATTTAGCTAACAAATCTGTGATTAAAAAGTTTATATTTCCTTGAATACTCTATAATCGTGTTTCGAACCTGTATTCTTGTCTTTTATTTGAGAAGTCATTGAATTTACATCCCCAGAGGTGATATTTATGAGACTATGTTATTTAGGACCGTGTCTTACTACCCGTTCTGGTTATGCGCTTACGTACTAGCTAAGCTAATGATTACAGGGATGAGAAATTCTATATTTATAGGAAGTACACCCGAATTTGTGTGGAGGCACAGTGGAAAACCGTTTTGGAAAAAACATCCTCAGTACACGAACCTCGATCTCCCCGTCATCGGCAGTTTAGTTTACTGCGAAAATAGAGCTTTAGAACATGCGGCCAACAAAGTGGGTCTTACTCTTTTTCTTTTTTTTTTTAATTATTTATTCCTCACCTTCACACAGTGATGGTCTCTTCATTTGTCTTAGCTTCCCTTATCTTTTTTAATTAATTCTTTTTCCTAGTGTTTGTGTCGACGCATCTTTAAACATAAATACTAATTAATAATAACATCCAAAAATATTAAAGGTAATGTATGTAAATCCCCTTTTAACAACTGAAACTATGAAATATAAGCATGACCTTTTATCCTAATATCAAACATTCCTGAAATTATGGTTGCTGTTTAACATAAGCTGGGATTTAAATTATATTTAGAGGGATGTGCTGGCATAATCTAATGTTTAAAATTTAATGCAAGTATATTGTATGAAAAAATCGTCCATTCTCTCTCGTTTATTTTATTATAATTTGTGACAAAAATATTTATACAGCTATAAGTCAGATTTACTAAGAAAAAAACCATTTTGATTGTCACAATAAGAAATACTATTCAAATATAAATTTTGGACAAAATTGTTATAACAATTTTCTAAAAAATCAAATTTTTAAAACTATTCATAAATATCAAATATTTTTTCTTAAAAAAACAAATAAACATTCTTATTTATCATATAAAAACTTCACAGCTATTCAATTTGAACAAAATTGCTAGAGCCGCTCTCGAAAATTTTTGAATTTATAAAAATCTGTCATTGGTAAAATATATAACGTTTCGTTATTAATGAGATATAATTGGTATTTATAGCCCCGTGATCGAGCGCCAATTATGATATTACGGTTGTACGTTGGGCGCCAATTAAAGTGTTGTGATTTAATTTGTGATAATTGGTAATTATAGCCCCGTGATCGAGCGCCAATTATGATGATACGAAATTATTATTATGTAATTGCCCCGCTATTGGGAGCCAATTACAACTTTCTTGAATTGATTGTGAGATAATTGGTTATTATAGCCCCGTGATCGAGCGCCAATTATTATGATATTTTACTTAAATAAATACAACTATTAATGTTGCACACGATTTATTGGAGTGATTTTATCTTCTTACACAATTTTACTTGAAATACAGGTTATTTTCTGTGTATTCTTTATAAGTACTGTCGTGATATTACACGTACTCTAGGTTTATGTCACCGGCACTCTGTGTTCATACGCACTAACAGCTTATATATGACATACCCCTTGCCCCTTGGACCTCTCGTGACCAGTGTCAAAACCCACCAATCGAAAACGTCCCTGCGACAGGTGTCTAGAAGGCTAGCTTCCTATTGGGTATAGGGCGTCTCTTGCTTGTTTGGTAAATACTACGGAGTTAAATTTTGAAATAAAAAATAAGTTTTAATGGTGCAATCCTTCTACGTTATTCTTGAAAAGCGCGTGATTCTCCATGGATGAAGTCTTGAAAGGATAATTTACATACAATTTATTGAAGAAAAATACATTCATCCATGACTTTTTAAATATATGAAAGCTGTCCCAATCAGTATCGTTATAAATACCCTTAATTTTAGGACTTGAATAAAAATCACCAATGTCCTTGAAGTATGACCATAAATTATGCAATTATCAAGTTTAAATGAAATCAACTAAACCGTTTTGGCTTTAGCCCAAATAACAAGGAACGCAGACTTGGAGATAAACAGAATCATTGTAAGACCCTCTTTACTTGAGTCCGAAAGCACAATAATCGTCATAATCCATCAAGGTCTCGGGGTAGACATATTTCAAAATCATAATACTTTCTTTTTTAAGCAACACATCTTACTACCCATTTGGCTCACGCTTATGTTTTAATTACGCTGATGATTTTAGGGATGTTTTATATATATATATATATATATATATAAAGAGATGTTATATATATATATATATATATATATATATAAATATATGAGGTGTACCCACATTTTCGTGAAGGAAGAGAGTAAAACATTTTGGTAAAACCACCCTCAGTACACCCAACCAAGATTCGAACCTCAATCTCCCCGTCATTGGCAGTCTAGTCTACTGCGAGAGTAGCACGTTAGACCACGAGGTCACCTAAGCGGGTCATACTTTGTTCATTTGAGAAATTGGAAATATAGTTAGCGAAACAAATCAATGGTGACGAAGCTATGATTAATATTTGATATAAGGTGAGGTTAACTTATACTACTTAGGTATATTGGTAAGGATGGCGAGCTAAGGACAGTATTTTTGGAGTTTTTTTTTATAGCTTTTTGGTTTTCTTAAAAATAAAAAAAAGTACTCTTCCTGTAGAAAAATAGAGTTCAATTTTCTTCATCTAGTAATCTCAACAATTCTGTCGAGGGTGTCCTATAATTTGATGAGAATTTACTATCTCAATTTAAAAAGGTTCTCATCAAATTATAATATGTTCATGAGAAATATTAAAGAACTGTTGATATTACCATGTGTAGAAACTTTAAACTCTTTATTTCTACTGGAGAAATATTTTATTCATCAAACGTAAAGAAAAAATGTGTTACGAAAAAAGTAAAAACACTGAGCTTTTCTTCCGTCCCCTTCCATCACACACAGTGTTTAAATATTAATGTTTGAAACAAAGTTAGTAAATAAAAATCAATGGTAACAAGACATAAATGTTTGTAAGCGGCTTCCCTCCAGGTAAAAGGCCTGTTTATAAAGTCCGGCTAAAGTCTTACCGAAACGTTTGTGAAAGTGTCCATCTGTTAGGGGGTTAGGGGGTGAACAGACATTTCCTGGGGGTTGTACAGTAAAAGTGTTTCAGTCTGTAGCAGGTCACACAGTTCTCCCCAACCTCCACTCCCACCCAAAGACTAAAGGGGTAGGGGAGGAAGGGTCGAGAGGGGGTGACCCGGAGACGGATCGATGGCAGCCGTGTCACGTGACGTTCAAAAGGCCGGTTCACACTTTTAGGTGGGATGCGGACGGGGCCCGTCCTTTTCTTGGTAGCATTTTAATGGACTAGACACGGGGAAAAAACAGCAGCATAATTATATTATTTGATTCACGTGTTCCAAAAACTATCCACAATATCAGTCTTGATAGCGAACTTTAATTAAGATGGAAGAAAATAACGTTATACAATTGTATATATGTGAAAGGCAAAGCTTGGGGGATGAATGATTTTAATTACGGAAATCAGCAGTGTCTGAAAAATATTCTAACAGATCGAAAAAAGCCATGTGGACATGGGAATTGAACCTGGGACCTTTGTCTTAGTTCACCAATGTTCTACCACTGAGCTATCCAGGAATTTTAATTTTATTCAAATGTATTTATTTATGCGGGCGAAGTTAAGGTGATACACCTTGTCTTACACTTAACCAGGTTACAAAAATTATAATTAAGGAATATTTAAAATTTAAAAAAGTTAGCTAAATAAAATAGATCTTAAAAATTAAACAATTAGAAAATTCATTTTAAATCAACCACATTCACAAACAATATTACATGATAAATTATTATAAATTTTATCTCATTCATACAACATTATTGTTTACTAAATTAACAAATCATTCATACTACAAAATTTATATATGTGTGTTTCATTACAAACAATTAATTTTATACAAAGACTCACACACACATTTATCCAGTTTAGCTTCTCAGCTACTCAAGACCAAACGCTCAAGTTAAGTTCCTATTTTAATGAGTACATATAGTTCTTTTTTGAAAGCAGCTAGCGCAGTCAAATTCCTAGTGTTGGTATAGCTCATTCCAAGCCCGAGATGTCGCTTCAGTGAAGGACTGAGAGTAGGACCGGGATTTGTGTAAGGGTATACAGAGAACGGGAGAATTGCTAGCACGTGCATTAATCCGATGTTGATTCTTCATGAACTGAAAACGGGATGAGAAATACTTCGGGGATGATGAATTAAGAATTTTGAAAGCTAAAGTAAGAGAGTGAAATGAACGTCGCTCTTTTAAAGTTTGTTCAGCGTATGGAATTGTTTACTGAAAGGCCTTTTTCCCTACCAGAAATCTATTATATAGTAGGAGATTGGTAGGAAAAAAGACCTTTCAGAGAGTAATTCCTACCGTGAATGGAGTATAGTCGTAGCCATTCAAGTTTTCTAAAGTATGGTATCATGTGGTTGAAGTATTAAAGATTGTAAATGAAACGGACACATTGATTTTGTGAGCGTTGTAGTCTATTAGATAGATCCTCTGTTAGGTCATTGTATACACTGTCACAGTAATAAAAATGAGGCAGTATCAGACTTTGTACAAGCAAAGCTTTAATTTCAGATGGTAAGAAATGTTTAAGTCTTTTGCGAGTGTGTATAGCAGCGTAGTTTGTTGGGCTTTTTTTGCAAATATTGGTCACATGGTCCCACCCAAGTCAAATTTTTGTTCATTATTACGCCAAACTTTCTTGCATGTGAAGTTAGAGGGACTATAATATCATTTAACAATATATCTGTAATAAAAGAGCGATTTATATTAGACAATAGTCTATGTGACCCGAAAATCATTGACTGTGATTTAATGGGGTTTATAATTATGTCGTAATTAACTGACCATTCACAAATTGATTTCAAATCCACATTTATTTTATCAACAGTTGAAAATAAGTTAATACTACTGTCAGACAAATATATACTTGTAGATCGTTTGCGTATAGGTGATACAATAAGTCAGAGAAGAGGGTAGGTCATTAATAAATAGGGAGAATAATGGTGGTCCCAGAATAGACCCATGCGGTACGCCTTTGTCCACAGGGCTCCATTCAGAGGCAGTGTAATTTATTACCACCCTCTGCATGCGAACATACAAGTAAGATCGCATCCAACGAATGCATCTCGGTGAAAAATGAAAGTAATAGTCAAGTTTATATATAAAAGCAAGTCAAAATCTACACTGTTGAAAGCAATTTATAAATCTAGAAGAATTAAAATAGTTAATTTCTGAATCATTCCGTGCTCAGGGACATTCTTCACTCATATTTAAAGGCAGAATCTGTGATGGACGTGTGAATATCATCGGCCACTAGGAGCCATCATTGATATCACAGCCACTGTCTACTAGATCGTGTCTTTATTCTTCCAATAATACAAATACATTGAACATTCCGAGCGAATCAAGATGGAAGAGGCAACGCTGTATAATTAATAAGGTATAGTCTATATAGAAGGTGAAGCTTTGAGGGATGAATCATTATAATTAGGAAACTCAGCCGTTTCTAATTAGATCAAGTGATAAATGACAATCTGGACACGGGATTTTGACTCTCTGGGACTTTTGGATCTGTACTCTAATGCTCTACCAACTGAGCCATCTTAATTCATCACGTGTCTTGAACCCCTTTTCACTATTTTATTTGAAGCTGTTCGGTATGGTCTAGTGATTAGCATACTCGGCTCTCACCCAAGAGGCTTAGGTTCGATTCTCAGTGTCGTAAGTTTTCTATTTCAACTCCGTTTGAATGTTAATAAATATATTAGTTTATTTATTCCACACTTTTATTATTGTGTGTCCAGTGCAGCTTACCATCCAGACGTTCTATCCCTCTATGAACTTTGTGTAAGGGATGATATAAGTAGGATTTTAGAATAAGTGTACCCAAATTTGCGTGGAGGAAAATGTAAAACCATTCAGGAAAAGCTACGACACCTTAGCTCAGTCAGTAGCACGTATGCCTACTGAGTTAGAGATCTCTCCTTCAATTATCGACATGTCCGAAAAATGTATATATGAGAAACGTGGAGTTCCCTCTTTCACAGTGATAAGTTAACGGCCTGGGATTGAGTGCTGTGTCTGTTCTAGATTTAAGTTAGTTTAAAAGTCGTGTGCTGATATAATCACTCAGTGTACAAAGCACATATCAAATATCCCTCCTCCTCCCCCTAAAAAACGGTTTTAAAACATTTTGGGAAAAAATGCTGGTATTTGACAGCCAATTTTTCCTTTACTGGCCTAATAGACCAGACAAGGTTGACGACGCCATAGCCCACGTGCCCACTGATGTAAATTATGTTTCGTTTCATTTTGCAGATTATAAATCTTTTATAATAATCGATGATAGTAACGAGTAAAGTAAATAAGTCGTCGACGGTTCAGATTTCATCTGAGGCTGTGCGGTGTGGTATTACGTTTGTTGGTTGGGTTTTGATTTAGTGTGCAGGGAGGGGGCCAATGGATCGTTATTCATTCGGGAGACTTACGATAAATGGTAAGAGCTCGACAAACTAAATCCAGGAGGGGTGCCCTTGGTAACTCAATGGCTCCTCTGTTGAGTTAAAATTGGGTTAAAACCTAGTTTTATAACCTGGATTATCAAACATTATCATCAAAAGTACCATTGAGACAGAAGAATCAGTCGATATGGAATCTAGGTTTAGTTTTACATAAAATTTAATATCGTGGCACCTGCATCAGTGGGTACGTGGACTAAACTCAAAGCTTGTTTAATTTAGTTTGATGATGATTGGGATACAGAAGCTCGAATCCCGGCCGGTTGTTTTTATATAAATGGTTTTTCCCTCCTAAACAAATTCTCTAATACATAATCCTTTAAATAATTTCTTACAAATCCATGCCTCATTAGTATAAAAATAAGTAGCGCTACGTTTTAATACCCATATGAGCTGTACACACTAATTAACGTTGAGGAAGAGTGAAAAAACATTTAATAAAAAATTATTTTTTTATTTATTTGAGGTATTTAACTTTCACTTTCTGAGCTGACATTATATCAGCACATGAGAATTTATACAAGCAAGCGCAAAAGAGCCTTCCACTTTTGCCGGTAGAGGTATTTTCCCCATACCTTCCAGGGTTCTTTTACATGCCGCAATCGACATGGGACTGACGGCTTTACTTCCCCTCCGAAGGAAGTTGTGCTACAGATTTTTATCGCTCAAGAAAAATCCGTCGACCTCAGCTGGGTTTAAACCCACGAACATTGGGTCCTGAGGCGAGCACTTTAGCCCAAGACCACCGAGATTAGCAAGTTATTAAAGACCGCCCTCGGTGCACCCGACCGAGATTCGAACCCCAATCTCCCTGTCATCGCCAGTTTAGTCTATTGCGAGAGTGACGCCTTAGACAATGCTACCACCTAAGCAGGTGTGCCATTACTTGATAAAACTTTTGATAAAAGAGTTAAAAAATAGTGATTATTTCATTTCCTTACATAAAAGCATAGTTATGATGTTAATGAGCATCAATTTCAATACACAACAAAAGTAGAAGATATTAGTATATAAGCGCAAATATTACTTAGCCAGTTAATTAATTTATTTTAATTATGACTCGCTATTTTATAATGAAAACAATCCTTCCTATGAAAATTGGAATGTAACTCATATTTTACAGGCAGCGTACAACTTACTGAACCACCATTTATTGACAAGGTAGTGGATGCATGGCTGCTGTTGACTCATCCAACATGTGCATGTGAAATGTGTTAACAATCCTTTGCGAGTCGGTAAATAAACACGGTAAATTAACGTGTGTTACTTTGCTGTAATACAAGACGTAAAATTAATGTGTTCTATTTGGTTTCTTTTCAGGTATGTTGTCCGAGATTGGAGAGAGGGGGGGAAAAAAAAAAAAAGCGTCAGTTTTGATCGTGCATTCCAATCGACATTGGTTTATTGAATGCAAATGTTTGACTCTAAAGGTAAGAATCGCTTCTTAAAAATAAATTGTTTATCAGGAATAAACGATATTATAGTTTGAATATACATCTTTAAATTAAATAATGTCCCATAAAAATTAAGACCCTTTTCATCTTATTTATTTTAATAAATTAACTAATGTTACTGTAAAATTTATTAAAGTTTTCAAACATTTATTTTATAAATTTATATTACATTATTTACAAAATAATAATAATAATGATGATAATAGACATTTGAACGTGATTTTTTCAATTATTCCAAATACTTAGACAATGAAAAATTATTAATATAGTGTTTATTTTAAATTAGTTCCCCCACTTTTTTTTTTTGTTATGCTTGACAATGTTCTATTAAAAGCTTAATATTGGGTCATTATTAATTCAAATGAGACCTGAAGACAGAAAATTAAAACTTTTGTGGAAGACAACATACCTCGAATGCACTAACTCTGGATTTGAGTGTCAGTACATTCTAACTTCTTGTGTCAGAGGAAGAAATTACAGTCAAAATAATATGTTAACTAATCTACCTCTGATGATAGAAGATTTCAATTAATAAACATTTAATAAATGACTTATATGTCATTGGTGGAATAATATAAGGTAGTTATATAATTAATTTTTCTAAAAGATAACATGATGAGGAGAGATTTAGGGTGTTCAAAAACAAGGTGCTTAAGAATATATTGGTCCAAAAATAGATAAATATACTAGGTTACATAATGATGAGTTATATACCCTGTACTCGTCAGAAAGCATTGCTAAGGCAGTCAAATCTCGCAGATTACGGTGGGCAGGACATGCAGCGCCAATGGAAGAGTCTAAAGGGGGGGAGATAGGTTACATAGCGATGAGTTACATACCCTGTACTCGTCACAAAGCATTGCTAAGGCAGTCAAATCTCGCAGATTACGGTGGGCAGGACATGCAGCGCCAATGAAAGAGTCTAAAACCGTGCTCAGGATATTTTCTTGTATACCCAATAGAAAAAGATCATTGGGATGACCTAGACGCATATGGGAGAATAAAATTAGAATTGACTTGAAAGAGATAGGGTGTAGTGAGGTGGACTGGGTAGAACTTGCTCAAGATCAGGACAGGGTGTAATGAGGAGGGCTGAATAGAACTAGCTTATGATAGGGATAGGTGGTGTACTTTTGTAAGTGCGGTAATGAACTTTATAGTTCCTAATGTCATAAAGTAAGTAAGTAAAGGAAGTAAATTATATTCTTATGAAGTGTGCTATTTCTAAACTCTCACATTATAATCACACTAGTCATTTTAATATACACATTTGTTTATTATAACTATTGTATTTTTAGATTTGTATCAAGTGTTGCAACAAATGTGTATTTTAATGTTACTTTTTAAGCCATGCAAACTATTAAAAAGTGTAGAAAAAAACTGTAATCCATCATTTCTTCCCTTTCACCCGTATGCGGCCTCCGCAGGAAACAATCTACCACCCCCCTCTTTTGCCTCCCTAAGTGAATCAATGTGACGTCATGTGAACCGTCATGCTTGATGAACATCATTCATTACCACCACACACGGTCGTTGCCATTACCCTCGAAATTACCATAAAGCACGCACGCACACACTTACCTGGCGAGACGAGTCGTATCTCGGATGAAACGTGTGACTTCTTGATCCTTTAGTTTTGAACAGTCACTGCCACTAAGATTACCACAACGCCTGCCTGCCTGCACTTACCTGGCGAGACGAGTCTTATCTAATATGAAGCGTATGACTTCTTGATCCTTTAGTTTTGAAGAGTCACTGCCACTGAGATTACCCCAACGCCTTCCTGCACATACCTAGCGAGACGAGTCGCACCACAGATGAAACTTGTGTCTTCTTGATCCTTCAGGCTTCAGTCTTGAACAGTTAATGCTACTTGGATTACCACAACGCCTGCACACACTTTTCAAGATGTGTCTTCTATATTCTTCATTCTTGAACAGTCAGTGCTTCTTAGAATACCACAACGCCTGCACATACCATTCAAGACGTGTCTTTTTGATTCTTCAGTCTAGAAAATTCACTTCCCTCAGTCTAGAACAGTCACTGCTTCTTAGAATATCACAACACCTGCACTTATCTTTTAAGACGTGTCTTCTTGATCCTTCAGTCTAGGACAGCCACTGCCATTGAGGTTAGTGTCGCTTGTTTTCCCCCCCAAGTCTCACTAACCGTTCGTGCTATACGCAGATGTAATAGTTACGCTAATAATCTAGGAATGGTGGCGGTGTATTTTTTTGAGAAAGGGTACCCACTTTTGCATTGAGGGGAGTGGAAAACCTTTTAGGATAAGCCACCTTCAGTGTACCCAACTGGTATTTGAACCCCAATCTCCCCCTCATCAGTATTCTAGTATATTGTGAGAGTGACGCCTTGGACTATTCGGCCACCGAAGTGGGTAACTTTTTAGTTGATAGCATCTACTGCTACTTTCTTCAATTTCTTTGTTTGATTAAACTAGTAAACCGTAGGGAAACAACTTATATAAATGGATTTATTATTAAAATAATATGATGTACACAAATGAAAACTAAAAGTTAAGAACATGCTGGGTCAAGAAAATATATGTACAGTTAACTAAGCGTGAAAATACCATAACCGTTGAAAAAAGTAAAATACGATGGCAAAAAGGAAAACAAATATAAAAGGGAGAAAATACGAAGTAAAGAATCAAAGAAAGGCAAATAATATTACAACCTCTCTTACATTCAAGCAACAGTTTCACTGTAGATATTCCTTCTTCCTAAGACTCTCAAAGAGCTCATCTCCTTCTGGAAAACATCTTTGGGATGAAAAGGAACCGAAAGATTCTTCCTTGAACCTTCCTCAAAAAAAGAAATAAATTGCCCGCTATTTTCCACTCCATTTCGCCTGCCCACCACATCTTCCCCTCTAGCACCCTCGGGGATAGGGGTTCCCGAATATCTCCATTGTTCCACTCACACATATAACAATAGCTAACTTAAGCCCGCTTCCAAGATTAGCCAACACTTCTATACGGGTCAACGCAGTGTTGTACAAAGTCTAGGTTTGAGCATTTTCTCACGAGAGAGAAAAGATCAGTTTGGTTTTGGAATCGCTTATCCGCTTCAGTAGAAATAATTAACTAATTAAATACATGCTTGCACCCGTAGGTAAGTGGTAAAATGTGCCAACTATATTTGTATCACCAGCATCTTTGAGCACATACAAATAAACGTAGCTTAGACATCATTGATCAAAGATATTCATCTTAAGGCTGTTAAATTTGGTGACATATTTCAACGGTGATTCTGTAGAACGCATGACTTGCTGGATGAAGACTTTAAACTAGATTTTTTTTTTATTTCAGGAATAAAAAAAAATCTTCCAGCGAAAGCCCAACTAGACAAATAAATGGGTCCTTAGTTGTATTTCAGGAGTATGTTCTAGCTATTTTATCTAATTATGAAACCAAAGCCTTTTAAGGATACTAATGGCTTATCTCATCTTAGTGCTAGATTACATAAGTCAGAACCTAGACCGATAGTTTATTTATTAATTAAATGGAACTTTAAACAAATACAATTTTATGGAGACTTTTTTTTTTATTCGCCGCTTAGCGTATACTAATATTGGGGGGTTGGGATAAGCGCAATAGGCCCTATATTTAAATAGGTCATGGGTTGATGTAAAATTATACTTAAAAGATTTGCGTGAGATGTTCAAATAACATTTATTCTTGTATGAATAGACGAAACAATTATGTATTGAAAATCTGAGTTTTTCCGTATTTTTTAAGTCCGATTTTAATGAAAAGGGCATTTTATAACAAAGAATTTTTTGTAGCAAATTATGTATTAACGTTTCGCCAATGTGCTGATGTTTTTTATATATATATTAATAATATATATCAAAACAAACAGCTGCAGATCTTATGACTTGATGTATTAATAAATAAAAGTAGATGTTGCAATCTTTTTATCTGTCAAATATGGACCTTTGTTTGAAAACTTGAATATTTAAACCACGTCTGTACCTTTTTGATATTAATTGAATTGAGAATATTTACCTTTTTTTATATATAATTTTGAGTGAGAAATTGCTGGCAGGAAGACATTTGAAAAAAAAGCCAAAGCGGGTTTTAGAAAGGATTGTTATGAAATAAATATTACTGATATCGAGAGAAAAAAATTGTGCCGTCAAATTTCTACAGTGCGGGAAAAGGAGTCTGGGAACGTTAAAACCAGATGCCAATTGGATATTCTGGTGTTCATCGATTTGTCGTTATTCGTATCCGACGAGGGAAAAATAAGACTAATATCAAATCTGGTATCAGCTTAAGTGTTATAGAGAGAAACTGTAAGAAACATGTTTTGTCCATCATTTCACAGTGTGTGCTGAAAAATAACTTCCCACCTATAATCAGGACATTAATAGTGAGTCACTCGCTTCGGTGGCCGCAAGTTCTAATGCGATACTCTTGCAGACTGCCAATTATGGGGAGATCAAGGTTCGAATCTCGGTTGGGTATACTGAGGGCAGTCTTTCCTAAATCGTTTTTCACTCTCCCTCCATTAAAATGCGGGCACAATTCCCATAGATATTGCCTTCCTCTTCCCTAAAACCATCGGCGTAGTTAATACATAATACGAACGGGTAGTAATACGTGGTGATAAAAATACTTAATCGGTTAAGTGTAACCATCCCAGAAGTCCTCGACTCACTACTATTGTAATCTAAAGATGCGTGGATTTTTTTTTTCTTGAACATGTATTTATTTTATACCTATTAATAAAATATGTCGAGCCAATCAAAAGAATTAAAAAAGCTAAAAGTATAATTTAAAAAAAGACCATTATTATCAAAATTTGGAAGCTAGTTTCACACTATGTCTTACAATACTGATGTACTCACACATTTTTTTTTTCTCTTAAGTTTTTGAAAAGATATCTAATCTTGATATAAGAACTAAGTTAAAAGTTTACCCCCCTCGTCCCTAGATCATTAATGAGCATATTAGTCTAATGCGGGTGAGTAGTGAGATGAGGCACATAAAAGAAACAATTGAATAATTTATCAATAAATAATTTATAGAAATTTTTTTTAGTTCACTAACTACAAAGACTCGTTAGGTATTCACTGCTGCTCGAAATTATTCTTCGCTTGATTAGACCCGCTTCGGCGGTCGAATGGTGTAAGGTACTGGTACTCAACTTGGGGTAAAGCGTACCGCAGGAATTATGCGAAGACATATAAGGGATGGAAATTAAAATTTAATTAATTATTTTGTATGTAATTTTAATATATTTATTTTCACTATTTTAAATGTAGTTTACAGAATGTTTATAACTTGCATTATGCATCAACCACTTTGGGGATACAAAGATTAAGAGAAATTATATCTGGGGTACGTAGACAACAAAGGTTGAATGTCACTCTAGCAAAAAAATTAACTTTGAGGTTAGAATAGTTCCATTCGGGTGTACAGAGGGCCGTACTCTGTACTTCTAAAGTGTTTTCCACACTCCCTCCATGCAAATGTGAGTATATGTCATCTAAATTCAACCTTCCTCATCCCTAACAATAACGTAGGGTATATAACCCAAATGGGTAGTAAAACAAGGTACTAAAAAAATAATAGTTTGCCAATACTTATATTAAATTTTACAATTACTGTGGCTTTGAAATTAGTAGTTATATCATTTAAATTCCCCCTTGAAATCAGTTTTGCATTTTTAACAAGAACAATTTTGTTCTCTCCAAACAAACAATGCAAGCCGCAGTAGATCCTCTAAGTTTTTTTTTAACAAATGACTATATTCTTTTCTACGGAAGGAATTGCAACCATAAGCGAAGAAAACTCAGTAATCGAGGCGATATATGTTTTCACATTCAACAAAAATGTACATCTTAGGATATTTTTTTGTTAAAAAAAAAGTTCGACTGACAACCAACCAAACAAAAACGTACAACTACAAGTGATTCAAATATAAATGTTTTCCATTAACGCTTATTATTTATATGAATTAAAATTTGTTTAAGTAAGCCCTATCGGAAAAATGCACATATGGATCCAACAAAAGCCGATTAAAATTTTTACTTTCATGACACACATTAATGAGCTTTGTTCACAATACATACAAAGAAATATATATATATTTTTCACAAGAAACATATATATGTGTGTGTTGGCATTTTATAGAGTATATATAATAATAATAATAATAGTTATTATTATATTTAATACGCCAGTTTATTTTGCATAAGCAAAGATAATTTAGATGTTTCATATATATATATATATATATATATGAAACATCTAAATTATCTTTGTTTATAGCTTATGCAAAATAAACTGGCGTATTAACTATTATTATTATTATTTTTATTATTATCATATATACTCTATAAATATGCCAACACACACACACACACATATATATCAATGTGAATTTAATGTATGCAGTTAAAAATAGTTTGTTTGCAAGAAACAAATATTATCATCTAATTATGCGATACGTCAATAAATATTAAGTTAGTAAAAGGTAAAATGTTTTCTTCGATTGCGCTAATATAATATGGTGTACTAGATGCATTCGAAAGTTCTATGCAAGTAAGAAACGAAAGCAAGTAAAACTTCCAATCATATTGAGTAACCAAGTTTCATGAACCCATAATTTCCAAGCTATGACTACCACTCCAAAATATGCTACGCGCATAAAACGGACATCCTCTAACACACTCGCTTTCATGGCCAGCCTGTAGATGATCGTAATGGCTTCGCAAATTAAATGAGGTCAACACGGAATGAATGTTTATTTGTCCAATCTATATTTTTGTAGTTATTGTATAGTGGCTGCGTTGTTGGTTACAATAATAAAACTTTATTTATCTAAATTCTTATTTATTATTCACTTGCACCAATTATTTAGCTAGTGTGTTAGATAAACTAACTGAAATCATATATTTAAATTACTATTTATTATATTGGTTGGCTTCTAATATTTCACTCGATACACGTCACGCGTCTTGGTTGGTGTAAGAGTGGCCGTCAACAGATTTAAGATCAATTCACAATATTAATTGATTTGTACGTGATGTAATCTAATTACTTTTGACTATCACGCTTGTTTTTCTAGTCTACTAATTCGACCCGCGGCGAATACCCACGCGGTTAACGCGAGGTTTTGATCAAAGATTCACAAACTTGACTCCCAATAGTTGACCCGGGAGCGGCCAAATGGCGCAAGCCCGGTGAGACAGGAGTCACGAGTCTCCTAATCGAAATCAACTGATATTTTTTTAAATATCAGGAAACCACCACTCCCTTTGGTTTTCAAGATCCAACATGGACGGACCTAGCTGTCCTCCGGACCTTTAGCGCGGTCTAAGACAAAGGAAGAAAGCCACCCCCCTTAATAGATTTTAGAAAGCTATTGTTATTTGGCGGCGACTCTCACAATAGTCCTTAATACCTGGCTAGCAGGTTATTGACCTTGCCATCCCCATTACTACCTACAAGGTTGCTAAAAACATCTTATTTTCTAAAATAATTGCAGCAAATATATTTTATTCTTAAAGTATTTCCTTTGCCATAAAGAGTAACTTGTACCAGGTCACGTCGGAAACCAATTCTATCTTTGCTGTAATCAACATTGGGCTTGGAGTAGGTCCGTTAAGTGTAACAAGTAACTGAAGTATTGACATCGTATCTCTTTTCTTAGCTTCTTACGTGTACAGCATATTACTACCCGTCTGGGATAAAAGAATAGCAATAATAGAATAGGAATAAGGAAGATGGAATTTAGAGGAAGTTTACTAGCATTTACATCCTCAATACGCCTTGCTTGGATTCAAACCCCGAGCTCCCCATGGCTTAATTCACGTACCTACTGGTAAGGGTGTATCTAGTCTTAGTCTTAGTCTTTAAGAACTGAAGAGTAATTAACAGATTAAGATATTTAACCATTAATCCATATGCAAATTAATGACGCATTTGGTTGGACAGCCATACCAATTTAGAAGTATTCAAGAAAATATACTCTTTTAATTGGTTCAATTTTGTGAATTTTTCACTTTAAGTTTATAAATAATTTTTGTTTAGGAATGACCATTTAAAATTGGCATATCTTTCTTCGAAAATTTTGACATCTCCACTATAATAATTACTAATTCCTCTGTCTAGCTGAAAAAATCTCGAAACCCAGAATGTCTAGAAAGCTGAAATTGTGCAGGCAAATAGCCCCAAACCTAAAAGGGTGTAGGAGTACATGGTGACCAAATATTTACATGATATATTTCCAATATTTCCAAAATGGGAAGGTTAAAAAATAGCCAATAAAATCTCAAAGCCCATAAGATTAAGAAAGCTGAAAATGTTCAGGCAGGTACCCCTAACCCAAAACGATGCAAAAATATTTGGTGACCGAAAATACCCATTGAGGCCCCAAAATAGGAAGGTTTCTAAGAAAACCAAAGTCTAAAATATCTTTAGACCCAATAAGGCCTTAGGAAGCTGAAACTACTGTTCCAAAAATATAGTTTTAAAAAATGTTATTGAATATTGTGAGAAACAGGGTCATTTACGAATAAACAAAAAGCATATACACAAAATGTGATTTACAATGAAATCTTTAATTGAGGAAAAATTTCACACTTTCATTGAAGGAAATATTTGGTCCACTATATAGTCTTTAACTGAAATGTACCTCCCAGATTTTGAGGGTCCATTAAAAAATTATTCCCAATCGCAATTATTGTCCATCAAATGCAAGCGGGACACAGTACACATTACACAATGAGGACGTCGCTTTCTAAACGGGTATTATGCTAGCCAAAATATAATCTTAAGTAAAATATATAAGTGTATTTTTTATGTAATTTTGTGTAAGAGTTGTAATGTAGTAGTTTTAAAGTGTTGGCTGCTACGCTATCATATATCTCCTAAAAATATTATTTTACCTATTTTATTAGGCTCTAGGCAATTCACCACCTTACTTTAAAATAAAATTAGTTAGAAATATATAAATTCATTGCCAAAACCTCCCCGTCACAATCAAACCAGACCAAATGAGCCTGACATTTAAACCGCGTGTTCACCGGTGCGGATACAAATAAAATAGTACTCTGATGAGTTGATCCAATCAAATGAATGTTGTTCCTAGACCCTCGATTTTGTACAGTACTGGGTCGGAGCTTTTCATGCGGCAAGGATCGATCTTTTTTTTTCTAGGTGAGGTTGGTTTG
>CABFWB010000451.1:283201-300927 GCA_902151455.1 Timema bartmani | reverse complement strand
AATTGATTCCAAACACAACTGTATAATAAATTAACAAAACACATACGTTTAAATCTAAATTTTGCACAAATATATGTTTTCATGAAGGTATTGGGGTAAACTCATAAATAAACACATTTTCACTTTATTTACTACCTTTGCCGGGCCTCGTATTTATTTGGGTTCTAAGACCATCTCTAAGAATTAATGAACCTCTCTTTGTAACTCTCTACTGTGAGTAGTTTATGTTGAGTGAGACGAGTAACTGACTAGGAGATATTTGAAACGGAAAGCAATAGTCTCCAAAGTCCTAATAAAGTAGATCCACTTTTAAGTGTAGAAGTAAATGAGGGAGATAGTTATTCCAACTGTCCTGAGTTCTTATTTCACTACGAGCAAGAGGTATCCATAATGTTAACGCAACTTCGTTTAAATCCTCTTAGATCGTTAAAAAGAACAATTAAAATTACAATCACAAATTAAGTGTATTGAAGACGAGAAGATTCGCATATGCTAATGTGATCCAACTGGCGGACCGCGGGCCAAATGCGGCCCACGCAATATTCTGAAGGAAAATTAGAGCGATTGGTGGCGGATGTGAATAAGACCATAAATTCGAATATAAATAATTATTTAAAAAGGTCGCGATTTTATTTTATTATATATTTATTTGATTAATGAAAATATATATCCATGAAGAATTTTTTTTTGTGAAAGTTCGTTTGCGTGCATATTTAATACACTAGAACCTTGTTGATTCGAACCAATAATGGGACTGAAATTATTTCAGATTAGCGAAAATTCAGATCAAGCGGGAGAATACAGGAATTCCGTATTTTCACGAATTTTAAATCACATTTGATTGAGTTTAGTCAAATTTTAATACATCCAACTGATGTATGACAAGTAATTCGTGCTGTAATTTTTTTTAGTTACAGGAAAACACATTGTGTTGACTACAACACGTAAATATTAAGCATTTATTATCAGCTATCAACTGTTACTTACAATTCTCTTTTAACTTTGAGCTAGTCTTAATATATTTAATTTTTCTGTACGTGTGTATGTCACTGAATCTCCTCCTAAACGGCTGGACCGATTTTGATGAAATTTTGTGTGTGTGTTTGAGTGGGTCCGTGGATGGTTTAGATTCACAGTTGGACCAGGTAGGTGGCGCTGCAATCGGGTTCTAGGAATTTTTTGGGGGGGGGATTTTTTTAAGATTTTTTGCATATCAAAACATGTAACCTCCAAATTTCACCCCCCCCTATCACCCACCCCAATATTTATAATAATGAATATAATATTAATAATTGATCGTTAAAAAAGTCATAAGTTCATCAATAACTGACCGTTAAAAAAAGTCATAAGTTCATCAATAATTGACCGTTAAAACCTTCTGAAAAGTTCATGAATAATCGAACTTCTGAGAATAATTCATAGTTATGTTTGTTTATCGATAAAGCTGATAATTGTGGAGTTGTGGGCGAAATGCCAAAAAATGAAAAGATGTTTTATTTTGTATGTTGTCTTGACAAACACTGAATTTGTANAAGATGTTTTATTTTGTATGTTGTCTTGACAAACACTGAATTTGTAATATTTTTGTTACTAAGTGGAGTTCATTGTGAATTTGTAATTGTGATGATCACATAGTATTTGTTTTATTATCGAAATCAATCATGCCACCCAAACGAAAATCCAACGTTCGGGCAGGACAACGTCTGTCGGGTCCACTAGTTAAATAATAAAATATATTTAATATGATTTAATATTGTCCCTCAGTTTTCCGGAGATTCGGACTACAAGGGTTAATTCTAACGGGGTTTATCTGTAATATACTTTTGGAAGATTAATAAACCTATTTTTGGTAACAAATTTTGAAAGATTATACCAACCGAAAATACATGTTATATATAAGTATTGAATATGATTGCTGTGTTGTTTGTAAGCCGATATTAAGTTGAAGGAATTATTAAATATATCTTTGACCCACGGTGCAAACTGATTCTCAGATTTGGCCCTTTGAATGAAAACACGTTGGACAACCCTGGCATAGACTTAGACAAACGTATTTTTAGGCAAACCTTGTACTTTAGAAATAAAAGATACGGGGGAAATAAGGGGGAAAGTAGCTCCATTCGCATTCTTCAGGACAACTTTTATATCTCAAACCCCATAAGGACCCCTGCAAATAATTTTTTTTTAAATTATTTAAAATATGAAATAAACAGCTTTTAACAATAATCTAAAGTGCAAAATAAAGATACTATGATTGTCTAACAGTTGGCAGTACTAATTAAATTTGAGCTAAAGTTCACTTTTCCCCGTTTTTCCCGCTACCGCTCTAATCAGAACTTTTTTTACGTTTAAGACAAGTGTTATCATTTATTTAAAACGTCTGGGGTATTAAACGTACATTTTATTAACCAATTGATTATGGTGGCACACAACTTACTAACTAATTTCATTTTATAAAATGACACAGCACCACATCTCCCAGTCATATCCTCACCGCTGTGAAAGGATACTCAATTTTCATCAATGCTACATTTTTTTTAACCATGCTGGGAATCGAAACCTGCGACTTGTAGATCAAAATACAGCTGCGCTACCAAATAAAATAAAGTATCAGATCTCGCTATATTTTTTGTTAGTATCGTGTTTTACTAACCGTTTGGGTTATACTTTAATGTAATAACTACGCCAATAGTTTTAGGGATTAGAAATGGTAAATTTATTGGAAATTTACCCAAATTTGCGTGGAAGGATATTGGAAAACCATTTTGGAAAAAACACCATCAGTACATCCGATTGAAATTTGAACCTTGATCTCCCCGTCATCGACAGTCTAGTCTACTGCGAGAGTAGTGCCTTAGACCAAGTGGCCACCAAAGCAGGTTTCTTGTGGTTGAATATTATTTATAAACTTAACGTCAGAAAAGTGTAAATTACAACACTAATTTTATAAGTTATTTAACTTCAACTTTCTAGACAGTTGTAGATAATGTTCAAACATTTGTATACCATCTTGTCTAGACATTATCTACAACTGTTAATACGCTAGACCTAGGACTAGGCGTATCATAGCCAGCTCTAGCATAACAAATCGTACAGTTATATTCATAAAAACTGACTGGCCTACAAATCTAACTTGAATAGAAAAGCCCAACTTTAATTTTGTGGCCTAAGCTGTGCCATATCTTATGAATACCACTTCTAAGAGAATTGCAGGTCTTATAGAGAGAGAAAAGCTTTATCTTCGATCTCTTTCTGTTAGCTGTTGTCATATCTCCTCACTTTCAGTTATGTTTGAAGGTGTTGAGCTGAGGTGAGAAAGAGCTACTGGCAACATCGACGAATCAGATTTGCAAAATTTGTCTTATATTTAGGGGAAGATTTATTTACCAAATAAAAAAAAGGTTACAAAGCTGTTTACCAATTGTAGCCATAGAATCCCCTCGGAAATGATATTTCGTGTAGGGACAAGTACAGGGCTCACACAGAACAGTACATTCGAGTTTACAGTGTACTAACCACTCGACCACAAGGACAATAAGAAAGACAGTCTACTGAGGTGTAGTACAAGTTTATCTACAGATTCATCTAAAATCCTTCACCGGTAATCCTGAGTCTTTCCCAACCGGCGAGTCACTAATTTCACCTTTACCGATGATTCAAGTTTGCATCCCACCCATGTCTACCTTACTCTGACTGTTCTAAATAGACCCCCCGAGGAGAACAATCACTTTGTAGCTCGATTGCCACCATCATTCCCTCCTAACCTCCCCTCCATCCTCTGTCTTACTACTCGCGAGCGCGTGTACAAGTTCTACGGGGTCCCTAATTACCTCGGTTCCGGGTCGGGTTACTTGCTCTACCGCCTTCCGTTTGTTCGGGACCTGCTCGGCGCGTGACGTCCGCATCGCCTCTACCCCCTTCTTCCCGGTCTTATTGTGCGGTCCAACCCCCCCGAACCCCCTAAACCTACTCCTCCTAACCCCCTAAACCGCTATTCAAATGCCTTCAATTGCTTTGTTTAAGAAGTCTCTTGAGTAACCCCCTTCCCTGTTCACACAAATCTCTCAGATGAATTCTCTCCACTAGGGGTAGAACGAACGAGGAGGGAAGGGGGAGTTTAAGAGCAAGTAAAAAACCTTATTTCATGCCCCCCCCCTCGGAGATGTACTGATGAAAAGGCAGGCGGAAATTTTGAGCTACGATCTTTTGTGCGGCTGGTATTATGTGAGAGAGGAGAGAGAAGAATGGAGGTTTAATGTCAAAAATGAAACATCCAGATTTGTGAAATAATGGAGACTTGAACATTAGGTACTTAATAATCAATCAAAAATATACATTTTACATGCCCATACTGAGTAACAGGCGGGCGGAGGCGTCATTCTCGTGTGTGTGTTTTTTTAAAAGCGAAGGATGCTGGGTTCACACGTTCAATTAATTTGCACAAACTAGTGGTTTGTGCAAAAATTCGTGTCGTTAAGACGATAGTTTGTAGTTTGTGTGGATCAGAAAATATGGTTTGAGCTAAATCTGTTTGTGTTTGATTTTATAGTTGAATTTGGCGCAAATACTGAGCACGTAAAAGTAAACGGGTTCGATTCCCGTGTCCATGTGTCATTTTTCAATTTTCAGAATATCAATCCATACTGTTGCATAGCAATTAACGAAGGTCACCATTAAAATCCAAAGCCATATATACATACATATATATATATAGATAAAGAAGATATCATTATATATACATATATATAAAGATATCTGCTAATAGCTAGACTTCACGACTTGGCTGTTGGCGTATGGCTACGTGAAAATAGATCTAGTAGCTTTTCTTCTCCTTAGAAGATAGGACTGTATGTATACATACATACATACACACATATACACATACATATATATATGTATACACAAACATAAACGTGTGCGTGTTGGTAAAAACATTGAATATTTGAAACCAATAATGTTTATACATTTTTTTAAATGTATCTATTAGCATAATTGTTTTGGGGCTCTCTTTTCTTTTAGATTTTCAAATTTTGTAAATAATGTTTTCCTACATTTTTACATGGGAACAAGCTCCCAATTTCATAGCTATAAGCAAATGACTCCATTTTTATAGATCGTCGAGCGAGAAAGTCTATGTTGGGTGCCATATCATTTATTATTTTATGTCAAACATTTACAAAATAGTCTCTTAAGAGTCGCACGGTTTGACTTGCTATGTAAACCTCTCCATAGAAACACGGCAGAATCTTGTATAACCAATTATTACTGTCTCGTCGTGGAGTTAATACAACAACGTATCACGTTCCGGAATAGAACAAGTAAGGCAATGCACACACACACACACACACACACACACACACACACACACACACGTCGCCATTTCCGAGGTGATTGTATCCATGTCGTTACAATTGTGTTAGCGTGGGAATGTTTCTTGTTTCCGAGCTTCAAAGCGACGTTGGCAGACCTGGTGGCTTTGCATGTCCCGGCTCGCCTCCCAGTCTAGTGTAGACAAACCCGAACGCAAATCAAATTAACTCATTTGTGGCCTTGATTAATTTTAATCAGAGTCTTGTTTACCTTCATTCGATATTTAGTTCGAGTCTAAAGGGTATATTTTAGAAAATGGTCTTCTTTTTCTGTCAAGGTTTCGACTAGCTTTATAAAAAAAAATCCCTGTGTTTTTACGGTTGTTTAAAAGCAATTTACATTTATTACATTTAACTTAGAAAGTAGTATAGAGAAGTGGTTTCCAACCTTGGGTACGTGAATACATCTTTGGGGGTACATGAATTCAAAAAGAAAATACACTTATATAAAATATATACCGTATACACTATATATATATATACAGGTTGTTTGGAAACTCATAGACCAAACTGCACATATAGTTTGTTTGAACCAAAAGTAATACATTTACATCTGACAAACTATGCTAATACCATTAAATTGTGTTTAAAGTTTCGGCGTACAGCACCGGGAGAGCAAATCTGTGCAAGCATGCGTGTACAACAAGTTGCATAAGAATTAGGCTCGTGGTACTGAATATGCAATTATGGCAAGCACTTTCTTTGATGCAGGACCGTTAATGATGACCCTCAGAATATATTCCCATTTCTAGATGTACTTGTGTGTGGTTTACTATTAATTGTCTTTATGTTCTACTGCTGTGCTCCAAGATGTCCAAGTGTGAAGTTCCACGCGCCTAGTTTCTATGCAACCTGTTGTACACGAATGTTTGCACAGCTTTGCTCTCCCGACGCTGTATGCCAAAACATTGGGCACAATTTAATGGTGTTAGCATAGTTTCGCAGGATGCAGGTGTATGGGGATTTTATATTACTTTTGGTTCAAACAAACTATATGTGGAGTTTGGGCTTAAAATTTCAGAAGACTCTGTTTATATATATAATTTAAAACTTATTATTCAATACATTATTTTGTATGCAGATTGTTTATTTATTTTAGATGTAGAGTTTAGAATATGAAAATGATACACCATTCATCAAAAAATTTAGGGGGTTCAAAGCTGAATATATCTCGGGGTACAAAAAAAAAAAGTTGAGTATCACTTGTATGCAGGAATTAAATCACATTTGTTAAAAAATTTGAATGTAGTGAAAAATCTTATGTTTAATTATGTTTTTGGCACCGCGTCTTACTACCTTTTTAAGATAAATTGATATGTACTAGTTATGATAATTTTCTAGGGATCAAGACGGTTGAATTTAAAGGAAGCGTACTCATATTTTCGTGGTGGGAATACGGACAACAATTTATTATTTAAAAAAAACCCTCAGTACACCCGACCATGATTCAAAACTTTGATACACCCCGTCATTATCAGTCCAATCTACTGCCAGGGTAGCGCGTTTGGCCACATGGCCAGCGATTCGGGTATCAAATGTAGTGAGGGTGGTTACACCTAAATGATTTTACAATTTCCTTCTACGCAAATCCGGGAACACTTTCTCTAAATATAGCTTTATACATGACCAAAACATTAGCGTAATTATTACATAACCGTTTACCCGTACAGGTAGTAAGTAAGAAGTGATGTTAAAAAAAAAATCTAACAATTTAGATCATGTCACTACTTGTTCGGATTAGTTGGGTATCAATGAAATGAAAATAAAGTCTTGATTCTTCAAAAAAAAAAAGGGGGTAATGATTGAATTTGCACGATTTTGTTGTTTATAAATTGAAGGATTAAAAGGTACACGTCAATAATACCGTAAAATATGGCACCTATTTTTAAAGCTTTTACTTTAATAAAGAGTCAAATAAACGTAAAATTAATAGGTCCACGAGCTTTCACTTTTCCCAATTGATTTTACATAGCGGATCAAATTAAATTTAGTTGACAAAGTGTTAACATAAGTTTGCAACATTCGATGAGAGTATATCAAGCTCAATAGTAATAAACGTCTGATTTTAATTTATCAGTTCCCTCCCTCCCCCCTCCCACACACATCGGGGGGAACACAGTCGAAGGTGTCAAAACACTTCTGGTTTGATTCATAAATTTATCGGAAGGCCTGGGATTGAATCCGGAACGGGTGTATTGAGCGGAAATTTCACATGATTTTTTTTTCACTCTTCTTAAATGCAAATACGTGTACGTTTTCTCCCAGATCTAAATTCCTGTTCCTATGCCCATTTAAGTAAATATTTTATGTAATATATATATATATATATATTACATAATATATATATATATATAAATGATCTTTTTTGATTGCCAAAATATTTGTTTGTAATTTCTTAAAGGTTCTTCCCATGAAAATTAGACTGTATACCTTAATTTTACTATGAATGGACATTTGAAGCATCTTTAATAAAATACGAACATATTTAATTTCTGTCAACATTAATAATATTTTACTAGATTATTAATGTTATTTTATAGGTATGTAGTGTGATGGTCCACAAGTTCATGCCCCTATGAGGGCACCACTTTCCGGGCACTTTGTAATGAGGACTCACTACATACGGGGAAAATTATTCATAATATAAAATTTTCAACAGGCTATAATTAAAATCACTTCTGTAAATTTGATTAATTATTTATTCAGTTTCATTGCTGTAATGAACAGACGCACTCGAATTGCGGAATAAGGTATAGTATCAGCTGACATTCAATAAGGGTCCCCTCGAATTGCGAAATAAAGTATTCCTGTCAGCCGGCCCGCACGAATTGCAGAACAACATGTAATCCCATTCAACTCCTAACCACTAACCTAACCTAACATTTTAGAAAAAACATTCTAAGACCTTAAATATTGAGTAAAGAGTAGATAAACATGAGTAAAACATCTAATTCTTAGCTCATAGCCTAACCTAACCTAGCCTAACCTAACTTCCATGTTCCATTTTGAACAAAGTCATTATGAATTTAATTTTTACTCCGCAGTTCGTGTAAGGGTATTACCGAGCTCGGATGAGTTGTTCCGCAATTCGCGTGAATCGTATTGAACCGGGGGATTATGCAATCTGATACCACACTCGCTGCAATTTAACTTCTTAAGGAACTGAGATGATTAAAATTGGATTGGATTAAGATTGATCCAATTTGGTGACCAGCATAGAGTAGTTACGTTTCCAACTCAGAGTCGGTGATTAATTAAAAAATGTTCTCTCTTGACGAATCAAGGTCCTGACTGCTCGGCGACTATTACGAGAATGTCGTTACCTCCACTTGCCAACAGGGTTGTTTACGAAAAGTTTGTTTCTAGAATGATTAAGTAACTAGATGCATTCGTCCCTAGTCTCTCCCCCTTTTGTCCTTCGAGAAGATTTTGTCTGGGTGGGCTATAGACAGAGACATATGGCTGTTGCACAACGTAGATATTTACCTCAAAATATAATGTAAATTAAATAAATTTTGAATACTATTAAGTTGGATTAGATCTGATTATCTTTATTAAATGGTCAAAAGTGGATGTGTAAAATATAATATTTACAGGTATTAATAATATTTATCAAAAGTCACGGCTACTAATCACATGAATTGACAAATGAATATGTTAAAACCCGCCTCGGTGGCGTAGTTGGCTAACGCGCTAGTCGTGTTGAGCTCGACTGCTGAGGACGGGGAGATCGAGGTTCAAATCTCGGTCGGGTGAATTGTGGGGGTTTTTTCCTTAATTGCTTTCCACTCTCCCTCCACGCAAATGCGGGTTCACTTCCTCTAAATTCAACCTCCAAAATTCCTAATCCATTAGCATAATTAGTACTTAAGCGTATAACCCGAACGGGTAGTAAGACGCGGTGCTAAATAAAAAAAATTTAAAAATATGTTAAATTAGATAATAACTTTTTATATCTGTTAAATTAATATGTCTATTAGTTAGAAAATTGGGGGTTTTCTGACAACAGACAGATGTTTGATTTTGGTTTTCATAAATTGTTCAAATACTTTCGCTGACTTAAGCTTTCAGATCATCTGTACTGACCGAGTGTGTCATATTAAGATTCCTTTCTAAATATCTTCAAAAATAAAATAGACGGGTATGCTTATTATCTTCATTTTCTTGTGGCCTATGTTATTTATAATCGAATTTTCAAAGGAAGAACTTTATTTGAGAGCTAGAAAAGCGACTGGATATCCTTTCACGTATTCATACTTCAAGTTTTATGATCTTTATCTATCACTTGATAAATATTATTAATATCTATAAAATAACAATAATAATTTAGAAAAATGCTATCAAAGTTTATTGTCAAAATATATTTTTGAATCTTATAAAAGTTTCTTCAAATGCCCATTCATAAGACAATTCAGGTGTATAGTTATAATATTGGGATGAAGATAAAATATATATAATTTAGAGTAGGTGCTCCCACATTTGCATGGAGGGAAAGTGGGAAACCAGAACAGACTATACATATATCTTTGTCCAAGTGACTACCAGTGAAAGTAGGAATTCAGTATCTTAAATGAAAGATCAAACTCTATTGCTAGTAACGGATCAATTTAAGTGATATTGGTGACCTGGTGGTCTAGGGGTAAGGTGTCTAACTTCTGCGCTGGGGGTCCGGGGTTCAATCCTAGGTTCCGGTACAGATTTATCTGATTGCCAAACCCTTCCTTCATCTCTGAAAATACGTGTATTAATCACAGCTTGTGAATGTGTGGAATGCCAGGCCTCCACCGTGGTTTGGATCCCACGTTAAATTGTAGGTCCTCCATTTCATCTCACAATCACCCTACCATTACACATTAGCGTAAGTGCATATAACCCGAACGGGTAGTAAGACGCGGTGCTAGTAATAATTATTTAAATGGTCATTTTTTTTCTAAGTAGATCTAGCTTCTAATTGTTTGCAATCGAGATTTCGGGCCCAAAATCCGAATATACAGTCTTAATTCAGGTGAATCCTGGAGTGCTTTCTTAACATTCAATCTTGATGTCTCATTTAAAAAGATAATTGTCAGTGTCCAGTTCATACGCATATGTACTAATTACGCTAATACGTTACGGATTACCAAGGTTGGGTGTTGTTTATTTAATCTTCCCTTATTTGGTGATGGTCGTAAAGTATACGACTGTAAATAACTAATATTTGGCCAAATTCGGTGGCCGCATTGCCTACCCTAAGGCGTCACTCTCGCATTAGACTAGACTGCTGATGATGGGGATATCAGGGTTCGATTCTGATCGGGTGTACTGAGGGTGGGTAGTTTCTCCTAAATGGTTGTCACCCTCATACCACGCCAATTTGGCTACACTTATACTAAATTATACCTTATATCGTAACACATCATTGTAATTTGTAGACTATATAGACACACAACCCGAACGTGTAATTAAACGCGGGGCTATAAAAAAATTAGCATATGCCTTGTTAGATAATTTTATCAAATATAAATACATACTTTTTTTTTGTCACAAAAGCAACTGTGATGAGTTTTGACGTTCCACTTTTTTTATGTATAATTACCCTGATAGACGACAAACAGGAAAAATAAAGGCTACAATATTATTGGATTTGATGTTTTGTTTCTATTTCGACGAATGCTCGAGGCTAGAGTGAGTTGAGTTTGAAAGTATTACAGACGTCACAGTGTCACAGTGTCACACTGTCACAGTTATGAAAACTGTGAAGGACATGAGACCAACCCAATATGTGTTCACTTATTGATAGTTGATATTTCATGTTACAAATTTGGGCTTGATCCATATTTTAGAGTAGGGGGAAAAACATTGGAACTCGAGTTTTTTAAGGACACAGTTATGATTTTTTACAACTTTTTTCAGCATCACGTTTTATCACCCGTTAAAATTATAGGCCTATGTGCTAATCCCGTCAATGGTTTTAGGGATTATGAAGGCTATATTTATAGGAAATGTACCCAAATTTAAATGGAGGGAGATTAGAAAACCCAACCAAGATCCAAACATCAATCTCCCCGTCATCGGCAGTCTAGTCTACGTAGATAATAGCGCCTTAGATCATGCGGCCACAGAAGCGGGTTTTTCCACTATAATAATAAGATTTTGTATTAATTCGAGGAGGCGAGATTTCGATGTCTAGTGAATACACAAAGGTTTTTTTTTTCAGCTTAATGTTTTCCTCCATCACTTCTAGAAAATACCAGTGCACTTCCTCTTTCTGACCACTATTATTTATTCGGTAAATTTATCCAACACTTCTTGATACCCTTTATCCCATATTTAAAATAACTGGGTAGGGATGAGAAAGGAAGAACCTGGAGAAAATGTACTTAAATTTGTGACGAGGCTGATTGAGAATCCATTTGGGGGGGTGAGGGGTAAGCCCTTATTAGCTAGGTACACCTGTTTGGGATTCAAACCCCAAACTCTCACCACAAAAGCAAACAAGAATGACGCATTTGCTTGCGTTTCCACCAATAAGTGTATAACGATACTTAAAATAAGTTTTTTTTTAATAAACAATGTAAATTAATTATTTTTTATAATCTTTTAGATATACCCAATTTGAATATTTCTAATCAATAAGCTTACAAACTCCGCTAATTTTACATAAACCAATCAAATATTGCTCAAAAGGATATAGATAACTTAAGTAGCTTCTGTTAGTTTATTGTTAATGTAAGGCCAGGCTTGATGGGATTTCTTAATCAACCACACATCCATTTAGTTAGTGAACGAATTTTTGTGAATTGGTTTTAGAAGGAAAAGTTTGGTACTGAATGATCACGACATATTTAATAGTATAGTCCCATCAACCCACGAGCCATTCTTGGATCTATATAGTAGTTTATAGCCACCAGACGACGTACCTAACCAAAAACATCTCCTTGGTCAACTATATTGCTTCTACAGATCACAGAGTTTATATTAATTATTCCCATAAGTTTGAAATTTCTTTTATTTTTGGCGAATACGCCACTCAAGACAATTCTTTCGAGGCCTCAATAACTTTTTATATGACATCGGAAACCCTGTCGTAAGCCCGTTCAAACACTCACCGATCAAGGCTCTAGAATAGTCAAATCAGAAATTCCTAAACGCTATTCACTAAATGAACCTATAACGTTTCTGGGTGGAGTTGTCCCGCTCTACGAGAAAAAACAGCGGAGGAAGAAATTACAATTGACAATACAGTGCTGTATGTAACCCACTCTTCTATTTAATTATATCATTACAATCATAAATGTTTATTCTATATTCCTACCTTTTGCTTCCGGGGTATTTGTCTTTATTATCAGATGTAGTAGATGGTTTATTTTAAAAATATTTTTGTAGTGAAAAATGTCAACTTTTAATCCCTAAAGCATGATTTTTATCTGAAAGCCCTTCCTGAGGATGACTTAATTTCTGAGGAAGATGTTATAATAGCATTGAAATATTGAAGTGTGTGTAATTATGTGTTAGTGTTTTTACTTTTATTTATAATCTATTATTTTCCTACAATTCTATAATTTTATTTATTAAAAATCGTTTTTACTTTACTCAATGCACTTTATTTCATACATGTTAGTTTCTGTTGTGAAATAGTTCAAGATTAAAAGTTACCGGTGACTTCACACATGCTGCAACGCACTTCACAAGTGGACGAATAAAGTTGTCATAAGTGCGTACGCTATGCTAATAAGGATATATATATATGTGTGTAGGATCATAGAAATTAGTATTGAATTCACTCCAGCAAACATCAAACTCGTGCATTGATAAAATTTTTGTCAATATTTTAATTAGGCGCGACATCTGATCAGCAATATCCCAGCTACCTAGGCAACCATATTAACGTAGATTATTGATTAACCGACACAAGAGCACATTAACATAATGTTCACCCGCTTCGGTGGCTGTGTGGTCTAACGCGCTACTCTCGCGGTAGACTAGACTGCCGGTGACAGGAAGATAGAGACTCGAATCTCTGACGTGTGTACTGAGGGTGGTTTCCCCCCAATTGTTTTCCACTCTTCCTCCCTACAAACGTGGTTACACTCCTTCTAAATATAAACCTTTATAATCCCTATATACATTAGTGTACTTATTACATAAGCGTATAACCTGAACAGGTAGTAAGATGCGGTGCTAAAAAAACCCACATAAGGTCAATTCGCATTGGTGCTAGCTCGGAATAAACGTAAAGATCGTCCAGCCTTGTTATCTATTGACGGGGAGGTTTGGGTGCGATTCCTACCCGGGTGTAAATTACGTTATTTTTCATAAATGGCTTCTCGCCCTACCGCCACGAAAATACAGGCACGATTTCCCAGATTTATACTATACATATACCCTTTCGGTGGTTGTATGGTCTAAGGCGACCCAGTCTCAATAGACTAGACTGCCGATGATGGGGAGATCAGGGTTTAAATCATGGTCGAGTGTCTGAGGGTGTTTTTTTCCTAAATGTTTTCCAATTCTTTTTCCACGAAAATACAGATACGAGTACTACCTCTAGAATGCTTAATTCCGTATCCCTACCCAATTTGATTAATTATATGCGTATAACCTGAACAGGAGATTTAAAAAAAACTTTATTTGTACATATTTAAATACCTACAGATGGGTAGTAAGATTCGATGCAATAAAAAAAACAACATATATACTAATTTCTTTCTTTCCATACGCAGTGTGCTCATAAAAAGTTATACGTTTGTTTAGTCAATTTTTCTTCTCTCTCTCTCTCGCTTTATATTTCCCTTTTGTACTCTTTACCCCCCACATTTCCTATATTCACCTTTCCTTCTCTCTGTCTCTGTCTCGCTTTGGTTCCCTCGGGACCTCTCCCGAGTCTGATAACTTCCGAGACTTTAGTGAAGGTCGCACTTACAACTCTTCTCTTAGTTAGGTATGGTGGTCCTAAGATGACCTGGTCCATATCCTAACCAGGCTGTGCATTACATTCACAGATTTACACTCAAATTGTCTTCTTCTCAAATCAACAAATCGAAATTTGGTGTGATGTGATTCCCATCCACCCGGAGCTTGGCATGCACTCACTCATCCCTTGAGCTGGTTAGTACTGCTCGCACCATCTGGTAGAAATACCATTGACTAGTGGATTTTTAGCGAGCGTGGGGGTTCCTCCATTGCCTTCCACACTGAACTTCTATGAGCGAGTGCGAATGGGCCTATCAATTTTTTGCCGGGAAAGTTATTTTCACATATTTTCCAGAGTTCTTTTACATACCACAATTTTCATGGGACCGACGACTTTACTTCCTCTCCGAAGGAGGTTGTGCTACGGATTTATATAGCTCAAATGATAAAGCTTTTTTTTTTTATAAACGCTAATCCAGCATCTGTGATCGCACGGGTGAATGCAGGGGTCAGCAATCTTTTAGATATCATAGTCCACATATAATTTAATTAAAAATTGGTAGGCATTTATGAAAAAAGTATTGAGTAAAAATTTTAACTTTCTATTTATCAAATAGTGGTTAGTTTTTAATATCATCGCGTCTTACTACCTGTTTAGTTTCATGCCTATATTATAATTATTATATTAGGGGTAGGGATGAGGAAGTAAATATTTTGATTGGTGATCTACCCGCATTTACGTGAAAGGAGAGTGGGAAACCATTTTGTAAAAACCACCCTCAGTAGACTCTCACGGAATTTGAACTCTGATCTCATAATTATCAGGGCAGTCTAACATGAGTGTGATGCCTTAGACCATTTGGTCACTGAAGCGGGTATTAGTTAGCTATAAATATATTTTTATAAACAAATATTTTTTTTGTTTGCTAAATCTTTTGCGGGCCAGATAAAATTGTGTCGGATCTGGCCCACGAGCCATAGGTTGATGACCTTTGATCTAACTTGTCACTTTAGTGTTAAACTGGATTGCCGGTTTCTGGGAGTTTGGGGTTTAAATCCCGGTGAAGTGTAATTAGAATAATTAAAGTTAAGACTTAGATAGAATGCTTTGGAAATAACTATAAATAAAATATTAAAAAAATTGATTTAATTAATTATACAGTTTCAAAATTTGGTAGATATATTAAGGGGCATTAAAATTCAAAATGATTGATTATAATTTGCTTCTAATAAATTTTACTGTCACTTAATATATCTACCCATTTTGAAACGGTCTAATTCATTAAATACCATTTTTGTTTATTTTGTTATAGTTATTTCCAGATCATTCTATCTAAGTCTTAACTTTAATTATTACCACTCCTTACTTTTTAAACCTCTTTATAATGTTTTCTAAAATGTTGTAATTAGAATAGCTTTTAATATGTGGTTTCTCACTCCACGCAAATGTGGACACACATCTTCAAAATTCAACTTTCTACATCACTAAAACATTAACGTGAACACTATACATACTCGCATAATTCGAACGGGTAGTAAGACGTGGCGATAAAAAATAGTATTAACAAAAAAATATTAAGAATTCATGTCACTTCTACAACTATTATACCTTCTCCAAAGTCTCGAACTAAGGTTGGCTTTACCCTCATCCATCTTGGCGTTATTGAGCCAGAAGCGAAGTCACGTGACAGCTAGACGTGCTATTTGGCCCAGTCACGTCGAACTTCAAGTAAATTTACTTATACGTTTGTTACTTTCTGTCTGTATGCATGTTTTATTCAGTCGTCTGTCCTTTTTCTACTTGCCGTTCACACCTCTCACTAGTATAAAAACCATTCCATCTGATCCTTGTTATACATATAGACATTTATAAAATGATACAACTAAAAATATTGACAGAATTTTTTCCCCTTTCCTATCTTTGGAGCTAATCTAGAATCAAACGAATGATAATAATAATAATTAATAATATTTAGCACCACGTCTTACTACCCGTTCGGGTTATACGCTTAAGTACTAATTACGCTAATGGATTAGGAATTGGTAGGTTTGAATTTAAAGGAAGTGAACCCGCATTTGCGTGGAGGGAGAGTGGTAAACCATTTTAGGAAAAACCACCCCCAGTTCACTCGACCAAGATTCGAACCTCGATCTCCTCGTCCTCAGCGGTCGAGCTCAACACGACTAGCGCGTTAGCCAACTACGTCACCGAGGCGGGTCAAACGAATGATAATTTATAGTCTGTGCAGTTATTCAATTAATTTATAATCTCAAATCGATATTTGATTTTGATTGGCTACATGATTGACAGGAATACCGTGGATTGTGTGTCTGAAACTGACACGTGGGTCCATTGCCAGAAATATATATATATTTTCAAATTTCACGACTTTTTTCAAGCTCATCCACAAACATTTCCAAAAACATATATACTGCATATATGACAGAATCGTACTTATTTTATCTTATAGTGTACCATAGTTTGAAACCATAAAAAAAAACCATCATCAATTAGCTACCATTAAACTCTTCTCTCTTTTTTTTAGCAATACCAAGATTATATTTTTATATATAGTTTAAAAACATATCTAGATATCCATTTTGATCTAAATCGTTAGGTCTATGTATAGTTAATTTTTTTTAAAGCATTCATTAGTAAGTTAATCTTCATTTTAGAGCCGAAATGAAAATTTCAATTTCAATTTGTTCACATAACATCTAAATATCAAGATGAATTAAATAGCTAAGTTATCATATTTGTTAATAACGGTTATTATCGCATCTAAATATCCTATTCATTAAATTAAAAAAATGACACCTGGACACGAGAATCGAGGCTGGGACTAAGTCAAAGTTCATGGGCTCGATGCCCATGTCCATGTTATCATTTTTCAATCTAATGAATCTAAATATCAAGTTTGAAAGAAATCGTTTAAACCATTTCAACTGTAGCCTCGCAAACAGACATACGTAGGAACAAAGAAAATTTTAATACCTACTTTTACTGGATTTGGAAGCACAAATAAAGAACGCCAACCAACACCCATAGTAACCTCGAAGTAAAAATTGTCTAGGAATACAATATTTTTTTATATATAATAAAGTAAAATATGTTTCAGTCACCGTTGAAACAAATTTTTTTTAATGTCATCAAAAACAGTTTGATGTAAGTTAAGGTTACTTTGAATGGGCAATAACAAGCTTGGTCCTTAGGTATTTGATTCGAAAATATTTATTAAATAAAATTGTAGGGCTGAAATTTTATATCTATATACATTTTCTAAAATTTTAAAATATCAACTACACTTATATATGTATAAAGTGTAGTTGATATTTTAAAATTTTAGAAAATATATGTATCATAAAAAACATATATATCATATATTTATATATATAAATATATATCTATTTACATTTTATAAAATTTTAAAATATCAACTACACTTAATATATATATATATATAT
>CABFWB010000451.1:259716-271752 GCA_902151455.1 Timema bartmani | reverse complement strand
TCTTAGGTGGACAAAGATGCGCCTCTTTTCTCATTGATTCTATATCATTGTATATTATTTTATGCGTGTTCTTATGTGGAGTGGTGATGATACAATGTACATTATTCCGTTCAGAAATCTTACGAGTTTATAGAAAGAGAGAGAAAGTCTGTGCGGTGTGCCGTACCATTTATTTTGGTTAATATGAGTAGATATATTATTTTGTTCGCTCACGTACCAATGAATAATCGCCTGCGTACCACAGTTTGAAAACCAGTGCTCCAACTTATCATACATTTTGCCTCTAACACACACAAAAAAGTAGCCAGTTAGTGATAGTAAAAATAAATATGGATATAAAAACAAGAGAGTCAAACCGGAGCCATAACTGATAGTAAAAATTAAGAGTTATTTTTAAGGAACCAGAAAAGGAATCGTAAATATAAATGGTCTAGCAACCAGAACCTGAAATGGAATCAATATAGCCTATATTTAAGCTTATAAAAGTTATTATCGGTTCTTAGACCTAAGTTTTAAAAAAAATCACTTTATGCCCATGTTTCTTTAACTTAATCTTATTTTTATATGCTCTTATTTTTCCTTTTCTTAGGAATTTTTTTGTTAATTTTGGGGCTATTCCTTTGCATTTTTTATCGATAGATATGTTATAATTTGTTATAAATTATTTTAATGTATTTTTCTATTTACGAATTTTACAATGCAAGTAGTATAGCTATTAAATAAAAAAAATTAAAGGACCGGAACTTAATAGTAACCAAAAAGAATCAGAACTTTTTTTTTCAATTAGGAACATTAAAATATTTACTGGAATAGATGGAACAGAGACCAGAATCTATAAATATATCGGTTCGACTCCCTGTTACAAACTAATGTGAAGATAAATTGACCTTCAAACCATTAAGGAAGCAAACGATAGGATAAAGCGTAAATGACGGAAACCAGAGAAAGGTAAAGTAAAAGGTTAAAAAATATTGGTGCAATAGGTTAAGAAAGATACAATGCAGCACCCTCCGATAAAAATATAGACGTATAGTTAAAGAAACACAGCCACGAGTAGAGGAAGAATCTCGAACTGAGAACGATAAAGAGGGTTGCTCGTGGTGTTTTAGGTAAAGGGGTCGGAAGGGGAAGTGTATAGAAGGGTGTCAAGTTGACCTAGCGGTTTCTGTCAAGGTGTCGGAATGTAAAGCGTGGCCCCTACTGTTGGGGCTTTGATACCTTCTCCTCTATCTCTCTCTCTCTTTCTCCTACTATTCTCTCTGTGTGTCCTGTGAAATGTGATTTTCTCCGGACACAATAGCTTGGCCACACCACGCGGCAAATTACAAGGTTAATTAGGCCGGCCTCTCTTGTAGCTGAGAATGTTTACAGGCTAGAGTCAGGCCACTGTCCTTTATATGTATCTCTCTATCTTTCTCATCACCTTCTCCAAATTATTCCTTTTTCTCTGACACGGTTAAATTCCCGAATCAAGTTGATGGCTAGAAACAGGAGACGCCCTCATAAACTATGCACGGGTATTTCTAGGAGATTAGAACTGATTAGTAACGTGGATATTGTGCGTTACATTATTAAGATATTTGGGGATACGCGGTAAAGAGACCATTTTTTGAACTACTAATCGACCCGCTTCGGTGGCCGCGTGGTCTAAAGCGCTACTCTTGCAGTGGACTAGAGTGCCGATGACGGCGAGATTGAGGGTCGAGTCTCAATCGGGTGTACTGAGGGTGGTTTTCCCCTTACCGTCCACGCAAATTCGGGTGCACGTCCTCTAAATATAATCTTCCTAATCCCTAAAACCACTACCGTAAATATTATATAGGCGTATACTCTGAACGGGTAGTAAGACGGGGTGCTAAAAAAAACTACTAATCAGGAGATATAGGATGATAACGCTTAGAATCAAACCCTAACTCATTCAAATGTGATTCAATCGGTGGAGGACCGTCATTTGTTGACCAAATTTTGCACCAACTTGGCGGAAAAGCAAAGCTGCTTTGGGTAGAAAGAAAGAGCGTATAAAAGCATTTAGAAAAAAAAGCCACTTTCACTAAACCTAAACGGGATTAGAATCCCGATAATCCCATCATTAGCCGTCTAGTCTATTGCGAGAGTTAGGCCCCGTAGACCTGTCGGCCACCAAAGCAGGTTTTAGCCCTATTACAGCTTAGTGAACATTGTAGGCCCTTTTAAAATGTTATCTAATCAATAAAGTGCTAAGTGAAATTTTCCCATTCTTTATCTTCTAAAATCGTCAAATACACACATAAAAAAATTGTTATATAACTCGTACTCTGTGAAGAGGTAAGGANGCGTAGTGTAGTAAAACCCCTTCTCTCCGTTTCATAAGGAAGCGCTCTCATGCCGGAAGTGAGTCCAACTCCGGGGACTGTTTAGAGGTCCCCTCACCCTTCTCAACCCATGGTGAGCTCTGTCATCTAGGTGTGGAGGGGGCCCAAGGACGCTAGAACAACCCTTTATATCCTTAGACAAGGGGAATAACAATTATGATGAGGATAAGGTAATGTAATTTTAAAAAAAAAAGAAGCAACAAACCTAAATTATTGGTCCTCTAATTAGAAACATTATAGGGAATGACTCAAGGTCCAGATGGGTTTTATTATTTGTATAGGGATACGACCTATCACCCAAATATACAATTATTTTTTTTTTAGAGTGAAGCCTTGATAAACGAGAAACTACCACTCAGACGTTTAACTCTGACGCACTATTTATGTCTAAGATACGCTTTCTCAAAATATGGTTCACACCAAAATTAAAATAGCAAAAATTCCAACAAAGCTCTTTTATCTTAGCAGCCCTATATTTTGAGTTTAATTAGTTGAAAAGAATGTGAATGTGCATATTTGTGAAGATATGAGAATATGCTTGATGAAAAAGGGCTCTAGCTTTAGCATTCTTCTAACAAATAATTACAGTATATTTTTGATAGACTCCCAACAGAAAACTTTGAAATATTTGAGAACTAGCAGAGAGATTTCCACGTTAGCATGAGTTAATAAGATTCGTAGTTTACATTCTCCTTTTTTCCGATTGACATAGCAAAGAATGGCTGTAGGTGAAGGATGAAAGAGAATATAAGCCTAGATAGAATGGAGAAGTATTTCCACTAACCGAGATAATCCATTGTATTTTAATAAGTGTAGGCTGACGACGATTGATATTTTCCTTCCGAACACCTTAATTTAAACTAGTTCTTAGTTTGTGCAAAAATCTAAAACTGTATTTGAAAGTGCAGTTTAAACACCCAAGTAGACACTAGAAATAAAATATTTCGAGGCTTTAAGTAATCAAATAACCTTACGTTATGCAAATTTGATAATTTAGATAGTATGGTTTATTTGTTACAAAGCACGTTTTCGAAAATACAGAATATATTTGTTTGATCCTGCCCTAAAAAAAATACTAAATTATTATTTATGTATTCAAAATGACGGCTGAAAAGCTTTTAAAATTAGATTTTTTAAACATTCTTTGAAACCGATATTCTTGCTTTTAATGTAAATATCTGAAGCATATCTGAATGACAGTATTAAATGTAATCATCTTAAATACTCATATAGCATTATTTTGTTTGTAGGAAGAGTTTAGAACCTTCTCACTTACTTTTTTGTAGCCAACAATGATAACATTTTACTGTATTAATTTGGTTAATTTATAGGTATTGACAGTATTAATTATAAAAAATTACAGCTGCAGATAACAGGACTTAATGTATGAATTTATTAAAATTGTTTTAAGGCATATCAATTTTGTAAGGAAAAGTATTTTCACATGCATTCCAGAGTTATTTTACATGCCACAATTGACATGGGACTCATGGTTTTACTTCCCCTCCTAAGGAAGTTGTGCTACGAGTTCAAGAAACATCCATAGAACTCGTCTGGGTTCAAACCCACCAAGATCAGGTCCTTAGGTCTCAAGACCACAGAGGTCAACGTTATTGAACAATATAAATGATTTTTTTAACATATTTTAAAGAAACCGATAAAAAAAAACCAGAGAGAAAGAAGAGCGGTCTTCATAATTTAATCACAGGCCCTCTTTGTTACGGTCCACGGGAGTTGCACGGTTGATGCACCCAGATTAAACAATATCCCACCCCCATCACCCTTTACACCCTTCCCTGACTAACCCCTTGCAGCGAGTGGTATCACCTCCAGGAGTTGTTGTTCATCACATGGCTCGACAGCCGGAACAAATGGAATCTCTAGCTGCCACCACCGCCAGCTCTACGGAATACAACCCCTTCGTTCCCACCCCCTACTCTTTATAATAAAGTTTAGAAAACGCCAGCTTTTAGTGTTGGCGAGGAGGGGTACTGCTGCCACAAACCACTGAGGTTTTCTTTTGGTTTTTTTTGTGTGCAATGCCCCATTCTACTTCTCTCCCCCTTTTCTTTCTTCCACGATGCATTTACCTCATACAGAAGCATTTGACTTAAGGTGGGAGTGTAGAGGACGCTAGAAAAAATAAGTCACTGTTTTTTCAGTTTTTACATAAAAACAATTGTTTTAGGTTAAAAGAAACCAAATAATTCTTCAGTAGAAACATAAGAGCTAAATTTTCTTCACAGTTGTTGAATATCTGTCAAGGGGTTTAAAACTCTCTGGTTCAATTCGGTGGCTTAATGGTCTATGGCGTCACTCTCACAATATACTGATTTTGCCATGATTGGATTAGAATCACGTTCGGGTAAACTGAGGGTGGTTTTTCCTATATTGTTTTTCACTCTTTCACTGGGCAAATATAGGTAAACCTCCTCTAAATTCACTCTTCCTCATCCCTAGCACATTGAGGTAATTCGAACAAATTCGTATCCAATAGAGTACTAAGATATTGGGCTTAAAAAAAGTATGTTCACCCTAGGAACCCTTCATATAAACGCCACTGGTCATTTACGGCATACTGTGGACTCCCACGTTCACCTAAAAAAATAAACAAGCGAAGAACAGAAACGAGGTCACGTGACAAGCTCTAGACCAATCACAAGATTTCCACCTCATCAACGCGATCTGTTCTGCTAAAGTTCAACTCATCTCTACTTTGTATACTTTGGGCCAGTTTCATAGTCAGATTTAGTACGCCTCAAGTGCGGCGCTATACTAAATACAAGACGTCACCTACCTGAATTTGAATGGAATGGGCCAGTTTCATATGCGAAACTGGCCCATTCCATTTTGGTCTAGGTAGGTGTCGTCCTGTATTTAGTATCGACTCGCACTTTAGGCGTACTAAATCTGACTATTAAACTGGCTCTTTGCCTTAGATCTTCGGCACAAGAGAGCCAATCAAATCTCAAACCAACCATCTCAACTCATTGCGCATGCGCTGTAGAGCTAGACAGTTTCGTCGGCGTCTATGAGGAGATTTGAAATAACCCGTTAATGGAAGGCGTGTGTTTTGATTTATTGGATTCTGCGGTGACACAGTTTTATAATTTGAAAACAATCAACGAGAAAATTGAGTTAAAATATATGTTTATTCACTAGAAAATAAAATATATTGATAATCATCTGTTTTATGTTTGCGTTGCAGAGCATCATGGGTCAAAATCTAGATTTAGCTCTCTATTTTCGGCACACGTGTGATTCAAGCTTGATTCGGGAATGTAACGGTGACTTGTAGAAATACACCCACATTACGGTAGAGAGAGGACTGAAAACCCGCAGTCATACGTCACATGTAAAAAACCCCACCCAACCAAGATTTAATCCATGACCCGCCTGTCACCGTTTGGAAATAAGGCCAGGGCTCAAATCCGAGCTGGTTTGACATTAATAATTCTGAGCGTGGCTGTCCAATCCAGTTTCCACATTAATTTGGATAAATTTATTCTAAGTTTTCTTCCTTGTACCTGTTAATTATTATATTAAATAATTGTGGTGAACAAACATTTATTTTAAAACACATACATATATAATCAAGATTATATCCAAACCGTGAAAGACTAAAACTTAAGTTGGATACTAAGATTAAATTAAATGATATATATATATATATATATAATTATATTTAGGTACCAATAAACACAATTCTTAGCACAGTAGTAGTATTGCTTGTTTACTATTTTTTTAAAGATATAAATATATTTATATTTGTGATAATGTAAGCAAACATTTAAAAAATAGAATAACTTTTTTTTAGCACCACGACTTACTACCCGTTCTGGTTATACGCTTGTGTACAGACTACGCTAATAGTTTTAAGGATTAGGAAGGTTATATTTAGATGAAGTATACCCGCAATCGCGTGGAGGGAGAGTTGAAAACTATTTTGAAACAAACATCCTCAGTACATCCAACCAAGATTAGAACCTCAATCTCCCCATCATCGGTAGTCTAGTCTACTGCGAGAGTAGCGCGTTAGATGAGTCAGCCACCGAGGCAGTTAGTTAAAATAATTATCTACAAGGTTCTGTACATTCCTTTTACCCTGAAAGGTAACAATTTTACTTTGATGTATTTAATAGTATTGACATACCTAGTTTATGAGCTACACCATAGTGTAAACTGTCAAAGCAAGTTTGCTACCTTCCATGGTAGAAAGAGTGTGCGGCTGTACTTGCACAGTATATCACCATTTCCATGATAAAATCTAATTAGTTGAATATTCAGTCGACCTCAGTGGTATTGAGGTAAAGTGCTCGCCTCAGTACCCTATGTACGTGGGTTCACACCCAGCTGAGGTCAACCTGATTTTTTCTTAGGCAATAAAATTCCGTAGCACAACTCCCTTCGGAGTGGAAGTAAGGCTGTCGGTCCCATGTCGATTGCGGCATGTAAAATAACACTGGAAGATATGTGAAAATACCTTTCCCGACAAAACTGTTATGTCATTTCGCTCTCGCTCATAGAAATTATCGTGTGCTGATATAATCAGTTGGTTCAGAAAGTTCACGTTAAATACCTTAAATAAATTGGGAAGGGGGGAGGGGGAGAAATATTTGTTTGGATAAGATAAAAATGATAACTGTTATATTTTGTAATACCGTTAAGAAACTTATTTCACGAGTATAAAATAAGATTTTATATCCTGATGTATTATACAAAAACATCTTTGTATATTCAAAGGAGGTATTCAAAAGAGAAAGAAAGTTTAAACCTTTTTTTTTATGTAAAGTATATCATCTTTAGTAAGGCGTGTCATCGCTTCGTTGGCTCCAGGGGTTATGTTGCCGGCATATATCCCAATCTTGTATTCCCCATATGTGTAACTAGATAGCTCGTCTCTTTGGAGTATATGACGTGACTGTCACTTTTTCAAACAAATATATATATAGGAATTCCATACATTGAGGCACAAAGGGAACTGAAAGGTAGATTTTTTTTATAAGCTTAAACACATTTCTCCAACTTCGTTGAAGCACGGAGAAAATAAGCCTATGATGTGTAACATTACAGAGCTAAGTTACACCTAAGAAATAGTCTTATTATTTTACTTCTTTTTTTTACCATCGCGTCTTAATACCATTCCGTGTTATACGCTTATGTTCTCTATACTTATTACTTTAAGGGCCTTGGTACTGTCGGGTGCAAGTCTAAAACTTATTTAGAGGGATGGTAGGCGGGAAGGTGAAAGGCGGGGCGTGGCTTCACAACCGAATAAAGTATCCTTCCGCGCCAACAAGAATGGATAGATCACGGAAACCGTAGATGGCGCTAGCTACCGGACAGGTCTTGCGGCAAAAATCATACGTTTGGAAATATCCTTTTTCTCGAGAATGACTGAAATTTTTATGTTAATATGTTCAACATCCTTTCTAAGATAAAGTATAAATGTTTATTAATTGTTATATTTTCTTATTTTTTTGTTATGAAGCCGGCAGCTTACTATTGAAAAATGTCATTTTTATCGATATTTGATCACTGTTAAAATTATAGAGAAGGTGTGTATATAAAAAGTATAGCTTATCCAACATGCTTCTATTCTTGAACAAACCATTTCCGGAAAGAAAATGGCAAAACAATAAAAATTCTTTAATATAACAGTTTGTTCCCGTGGCTCTGTATTTCTACGCCAAATGAAAAGGACCAATTGCCTTAGTGATGATGAATAAAATAGCCAAGTTATTATACTTGTTAGTTACGTTTTTTAGCTTATGTCATTTTTGATTGGGAGAGATATCTAGTTTAGTCACTTGTGTGTGTTGACTTTTACCCGCTCTGGTAGTAGAGAACGTTGCCCAGGCTACATCTATGGAGGTTGTCCACACGTCATACCCGCAATGAGATAATGTGATGATAGTTATTATGATGTTGTGGAGCCGGTGTGATCTTAAACCTAACTTAGGCCTAATTAACTTAACCTTGGTGAACGCTGGGATAGTTCCTCTTCCGGTAAAAATACCCATAATTCCAGTCAAGAATCGAATCCGGGACTTCTAGGCTCGTTCACTGACCACTATACCACGAGGCCGGTGTTAAATTACGCCTACAGATGCATTAAATTTAAATAATAATCTCTTGAGTTAGGGATTAGGAATGATTAAATTTAGAGGATGTATACCCGCATTTTGGTGGAGGAAGAGTGGAAAACCATTTAGCACAAAACCACCCTAAATACACTCGACCAGAATCGAACCTAAAACTCCCCGTCATCAGAGTCTAGTCTAGTGCAAGAGTGACGCTTCAGACCAAGTGGCCACTGAAGTTGGTTTATTAATTAGCTGTAAGTTAGATTAAAATAATTTAAATGATATGTCTGACAAACTTAACTCAGTACCTACTGAGATAATAGTCCAGGGTTCGATTCATAATATGGCTGGAAATTTATAATAGATGAAACGTGGGTTTCCCCTTTTACATTTTGCTGAATTAACGACCGGGGGAATGGATGTTGTGTCTGTTCTATATTTATGTTAGTAGTTAAGTTGTTTGCTAATATAATCATCCGGTTCAGGAAGTTAACGTTAAATACATCAAGCAAAATTTTAAAAGTTATGTTTATTGATAACGACTGAATTAGTTAGAGCTCCCTAAAAAAATATTAAAAATGTAAAAAAAGTTTCGACAAATACACCCACTATATATATACCACCGCAAGCAACACTAACTAAAAATTCGTACTTCATAGAAACCCCTGAACAAAAATACAACCAAAACCTTAAATTTATAAAAAAATAAAATCAACAACGAACATTAAGTTGTTAATAATAATAATAATAATAATAATAATAATAATAATACAAATAATAATAACAATATTTAGCACCGCGTCTTACTACCCGTTCGGGTTACACGCTTAAGTACTAATTACACTAATGGGTTAGAAATAAGGAAGGTTAATTTTAGAGGGAGTGAACCCGCATTTGCGTGGAGGTAGAGTGGAAAACCATTTAGGAAAAACCACCCTCAGTTCACCCGAATGAGATTCGAACCTCGATCTCCCCGTCCTCAGCAGTCAAGCTCAACTCGACTGGCACGTTAGCTAACTACGCCACCGAGGCGGGTAACATTACGTTGTTAGTATCAAATGTATTTAGCTAATATAATAACAGACCCACATATTTTTCTAGAGACAAGTTAATATTTCAGCCCCTAATCTAATTGATGTGTACAGTAGATAGGACACGTACCAAATTTTAAGATTCTAGGACATTTTAAAGTGCCTAATTTTTTTTGATATAATAAATAATAAGTTACTCATCTTATTTTTTTTAACACTGCATCTACACTATCCCTTCAAGCTACACGCTAAAGTACTAATTACGCTAACGTGATAGGGACGAGGAAGTATAGATCTAAAGAAAATGTACCAGAATTCACGTAGAGAGTGGAGGGGGAAATCAATTAGTAAAAAATGCCTTCGGTACACCTGATCAAGATTCAAATCCCGAGGTCTCCATTATCTACAGACCAGTCTATTGCGAGACTGACGCCTTGGAACATTTGACCACCTAAGTGGATCCCATGGTTTTTTTTATATCAAGCAAGTAAATAGTGAATAGTAATATCCTTCTAATCATTACTCATGAACGAGCATTAATTTTGCTAAGTAGGCCTAATTAAGTAGACAGTATTTATTTTCATTAGTTAAATGTGGATTTCCCCTTTCACAGTGATTAATTAACGATTTACAGTTGAATGTTTTGTTTGTTCTAGATTTAAGTTAGTTAATAGATCATGTGCTAATAAAATGAGACAGTTTATAAAGTGCCTTATGTGTACCTCGAAAAAAAAATACGATTTATCAATTCACAACACATACAAATATATAATCAGCTGCTTAAAGCTGTGGAATCACTTTTAAAAATCAGAGTGTTATTAAAATATTTGTTCTTGCAAACGTAAGGGGTCGATTTTTTTTATCGAGGGTATTTAAAGTGGAAGTTTAGGGAACACAAGCTATAGGTAGTATTTTTGCAAGTTTTATATCAACATATTTCTTGGTCAAAATAAATCATATAGCTCGCAAAAACACTGACCATAAATGCGTTCCCTTCATATCCAAAATATTTAACCTCTTTAACCTTTCATATCAATGACACGTGGAATAAACGTCAAGCTACTGTAGCTTGGTCTGTTGTTGACGGGGAGGTAAGATTTAGATTAGCATTTTGGGGTACTTAGGATGGTTTTTACTAAATGGTTTCCTTATCCCCTAAATGTGAATAAATTGGACAGATGGTAAGATAAGGGCGCCAAAAAAAAATAATTCTATCACCACATGTTTTACTAACTTATCTCTAAAAGAGACACAACAGCCAACCTTACGACTGTCAATAAATAAATGTGAAAGAAGAAATAAATGATTAAACACACCAGGATTTCAACCTGGAACTTATCTCAGTAAGTAAACGAGCAATGTTAAAGTAAACATTGTCAACATATATACATAAAGATAAACAAAAACTATAAAATATGCCTTTATACTAATTATATTTAAATAAGAATAAAATTAAAATATTTTTTCAGATACACCTTGATCCATAATTTATCAATACGTAATAAGCCTGTAAGTTACATTAAAATATACTCAAGGAAAAAAGTATATTTAAAAATATACCTAGCATCTTGATAAAGATAATGAAATGTAAACAACCAAATAAAACATATATTTTTAAGAAAAACTATTTATTAAATTTTGAGCAATGTAGGTCCAACATTTTTTAAAGTACAGTTCTAGGGAAAAAAACACGCTGTAATAAATATTATAGCCTTTGGGAATAAAATAAACAAACAGGAACATATCTACTTTTAAACATTTACTGAATGTATAATGTAATATATTTGACGCTCTATTTTCACTTGTTGTTGTTCTTGCTTTGTAGCCAATGTTTCATTTCCAAAATAAAGTACTGTACATATACTAAAGATTTTAGAATTTCTTTTTGGTTTAGTTTTTATTAGTGTCCCCCTAAAGTTACTGTATTCCTATTTTACATCGCAATCAGAAAATGGGTAGATTCTGTTAAGACAAAGTTTAATATTCTGTGACCCACTTGGGTAGACGTGTGGTCTAACGCGCTACTCTAGCAGTTGACATGACTGCCTATGACGGAGATCTGAGGTTTGAAACTAGGTCGGATGAACTGAGGGTGGTTTTTACAAACTGTTTTCAACTCCCCCTCTACGAAAATACGGGTACATTCCCTATGAATATAATCTACTTAATCCTTAAAACCATTAGCGTAATTAGTTCATAAGCCCGAACGGGTGGTAAGACGCGGTGCTAAAAAAAATGTTCTGTGAAAATAAAAAAAAAAGTAGGCAAACCCAATCTGAAAATTATTTACATTCGGATTCGGTACTATCCGGACCGGAATGCCGCCACTTTAGGCCGGATAATCGTGACTCTAGTGGTGTATATATATATATATCCCTCCCCCTCTCCACAGATACTCGCAAGAGGTCCCAATTGGACGAGAGGTTATGACTCCATCTCTAGAGCAGTGGGAGACTGTAAACTCTCTCAACTCTCACAGTAGTGAATCCTCATCCATCGTGAATTATTTATCTGTATCCGTGATGGGAAACCTTCTGTCCCCACTCTGGTATGAGGGGGGGGGGGGGA
>CABFWB010000451.1:219029-234388 GCA_902151455.1 Timema bartmani | reverse complement strand
TCTTTTTGGAGCATTTGACATTTAATACGAAAAAAAAAACTTTTTGCAAATGGTTGGAATTGAACTCAAAGCTAAAAGTATACTTTTAACATATAGGAAACTCTTATTAAACGGAAAAAACGGAATTTAACTATATTTTATTAACTTTTGCAAACGCATATGTAGCCACATTGAAGAGAGAAAATATATATTTAGCCATGGTTTTAATTGAACCCCAGCCTAATAGTTTCTTGTTTAAAAATAAAAAAATAAAATCCTCTTTTAACACGGTCAGAATATGAATTCCAAACTAATGCATAAGAAGCCGGATAAGGTGGGAGTTTAGCGGATCCAAGAAAAGGTCAATCATTTGGTGATTTTTATCTCAAAACTCCTATTTTTTTGCCAAAATAAACCAAATATTGCTACATTAGAATCGTAGAAATCAATTTTCTTCACACAGTGATATCAACAGTTTTTTAATATCTGTTACGATAATAGAAGTATTAGACGACAGACTCTTTAATTGAAAAGAAAAAGTTGTCACTAAATTCCAGGACAACCTCGACAGAATTACACAACTGTTGATGTCACTTTGTGAATAAAATTAAACTTTATGTTTCTACTGGAAAATTATTTTATTTCTTTTGACGGAAAACATTATTTTGATAAAAACTACAAAAAAAAACTGCCCTTGACTCGCGTTTCCTACTCTCCCACCTTCAGGAAATTGGGGGGGTGGGTGGGTGATACCTCTTTTTGCACACAGTCGGAATTGAACTCCCAGCCCGATAGTATCTGTCCTATGTAACTACCTCGTTCTCTGAAGATATGCCGTGCATGTTGCAAACAAACTAACTGTGCATGCGTGCGTTGCGTTACGTTGAGAGTCCGAGAGAGGGGATACGATGTTTGAACACACGGTACCTGTTCAGGATTGAGGATCACGTCGCGCCAGTTCAAATAGTTAAACAATCGGTCAAAGCCCGTCAATCATTCGGGCCACGTCTGTGTACTCATGAATATCAGTATAAATTGGGGCGTGAAAACTCGCACTCAGCTCACTTCAAGATTAGGAGATGTGTGCTTAGGGGAACCATTCGTTTGTCCCTCCTGTTATTTTTACGCCCTCAATGGAACAAGTATTTATTATTATTATTATTATTAGCAGCGTGTCTTACTACCCGTTCGGGCAATATGCACTTACGCTAATGTGTAATGGTAGGGTGATTGTGAGATGAAATGGAGGACCTACAGTTTAACGTAGGATCCGAACCACGGTGGGGGACTGGCATTCCTCATATTCACAAGTTGTGATCAATACACGTCTTGTCAGAGGTGAAGAAAGGGTCCGGCAATCAGATATATCCGTACCGGGACCGAGGATTGAACCCCGGACCCAACAAGTATTTAGATAACACTTATTTAAACCTCAGGATCAGTAGATATATTTTAAAAAAAGCACCGCTTCTTACTACCCGTTTGGGTTATACTCTTATGTACTAATTACACTAGAGATTTTAGAGACGAGGAAAGTTATAATTTTAAGAGTACCCACATTTGCTTGGAGGGAGAGTGTAAAAACCACCCTCAGTACCCCTGACCTATATTCGAAACTCGATCTGCCCGTTATCGGTTAGTCCAACACGAGTGTAACGCCCTAGACCATGCGGCCATTGAAGTGTTTTGTCAGTCGATATCGATTACTTTTCTTGAGGTTTTTCTGTCAATAATATAAAAAAACACATTGTTTTTGTTTAAAATAGACATTCTATTATTCTTATTTTTAGCACCGCGTCTTATATTTGTTCAGGCTATACGCATATGTACTAATTACGCTAATGAGTTAGGGATGAGGAAGGCTAGATTAAGAGAAACCCACATTTGCGTGGAGGAAGAGTAGAAAACAGTTTTGTAAAAAATCACCCTTTGTACACCAGACCGAGATTCGAACTTCAATCTCCACGCCATTGACAGTCTAACCTATTTAGAGATTAGTGCGTTAGACCACGTGGTCACCAAAGTGGGTTCTTATTTAAAATTTAATTCTATAATGGGTCACTTCAAATTATGGTTAGGGCCAAATTAGAGTCGGAGTATTTTAACAAGGGGCTCCTTTTCCTTAAAAACCCATTATTTGAATGTATTTATTTTTGATTAGAAAAAATATGTTAAACGTAACATTAGTTCAATTTCATTGACTTTTTAACCATATTTGCGATAAAACAAGTCGTGATAAAAAAAAAAGAGTGCTAGATTTAGCTTTTCTCTAAAAATTACAGTAATATTTTGATAGGCTTATTCACAACAGAACACTTTAATATAATTGAGAACTAGCAGCGAGCTTCATTTTTACCTTGCTATAAGAAATTTGTTAGTTCTCCCCCACACCCCCACTATTTCTTATTGACATTACAAGGGGTGGTTGTAGGTGAAGGATGAACGAAAGTATTGGCTTAGATAAAATAGAGAAGTGGTTTCAGAAAACGACAGAGAACGTTGTATTTTGAGTCTTGTGGTTGCACAGCGATTGATAATTTCTCGGGCTGCCTTAAGGTTATAAATTTATAATTATTTTATGTCTCTTTCCAAAGGCTGTTGCATTTTTCTTGTCAATGGAATCCCAAAAGACCGACTGGATTTCCGATTACGGTTCTACATCTTTTTATTTTATTTAGCACCGCGTCTTACTACCCGTTCGGGTTATACGCTTAAGTACTAATTACGCTAATGGGTTAGGAATTTGGAAGGTTAAATATAGGGGAAGTGAACCAGAATTTGCGTAGAGGGAGAGTGGAAAACCATTTAAGAAAAACCACCCCCAGTTCACCCGACCGAGATTCAAACCTCTATCTCCCCGTCCTCAGCAGTCGAGCTCAACACGACTAGCGCGTTAGCTAACTACGCCACTGAAGCGGGTGGTTCTACATCTTGTTCAGGTGCATTGAGGGTGGTTTTCAATACGTGACTTTCCCACACCTCTTTCTACACTAATATAATGGAGGAATTACTTTTAACAGACCTATTCAAACCTACTTGTATTAATCCATTTAAATTTTGTGCTAAAACGTATGAACTAAACTAAATATATTCGTAGCCTACATTAAAAAAAAACCTCCTAAACACTAATATTTAACCCGTGACTTTTGACTTAGTGAGCCAATGCTCTACTTCTGAGATATACAGGACTCGTCACGTACTTAAGGTTATCCTTCACTCATATCTTAAGGCTATTTTCTATAAATGGTTCATTTTTTCCAAACAATATCTACGTTTTGAACAAGAAATATAATTTATTTCATAATTGTCTTTACAAACGCACATAGCATTTAAAGGTTAAAGAAAATAAGACTTGCTTATTTTATTGGTTGTATATTTTATCTAAAAGAAATAGTAATACTTCAAAACTTAGACATTTTTTTTTTCGTCCAAATAAATAAATATATGTATATTTATTTACAGCTCATTGAATAAATTGGAATTGCAATAAAAGAAACCACGAATTTTTTTTAGAAAACGAAACTGTTTAGCAATGAATGGAGATCAGATTAAAAAGTTAAAGAAGCAACAGTTTCGGGGCTAATGGAAAGGGGTTCAGGGTTAAGTAGGGGGGGGGAAGAACTTCTGTTGGTTTCCACAAGATGAATACAGCCCCTAGAAGGCTCGTTATCGATGGAGAAGGAGGAAGAAAGGGTGAGAGGGTAGAGGCAGTAGAAAAACTTGCAATGAGTAAGATTTTTTTTTTTTTTTAGTGGAAAGGGGGGGAGAGTAGTAAGAGAAGGGAAGTGCGCAAACGAGTAATTGGTTTGGCGAGGCGTGAGTTTTCAAAGAACTGAGTGGCTTGGTCTTTTTTTTTTCTCTCCTCCTCCCTCTTCACTGAAATCATTTGAACGAAGATGGTTTGGGAGGAAATTCGAAAAGAGAAGACCATCTATCTGTCAACACCAGCCTATCTGACATCAAACGCTGTCTAACAGGGCGATGGGACAGGGGGTTAGGGGGAATAATAAATTTTCTCAGTATTGCTATAGACTCTTGGAGTCTCGATAAAATATTTATGACACGTTCCATTTAGCAAAAGAAGTGGTAGAGATAAAATGGGCTTTAATTAAATTTTAATTTGATTTGCTAGTGTGTGATTAATATAGGAACAGTCAGGCCTGGAGAAAGAAATGTTGAGGACCAATGTAATCTGTTGGCCTTTGCCGCCCCCACAAATAATAATAATAATAATAATAATAATAATGTTTATTATTTTAATTGGATATTGAATCAATTTATTATATATTAATTTATATTTAAATATCCTCTCACTACTCTTAGATATTTCTAACATATATATTTGTAAGTGTAAATAGTGACAAATGGGTGCCGCATTTGCAAGTTGTATCTGAGCCCAGTACAGGTGTCAATCTATTATCCCAGTCACCAGCTCAGGGAGTGTTACAAGTATCTCCCTATTATCCCCTTATCCAGCTCAGGGATTGGTATCAGGTATCATCCTACTATTCCCTTCTCCGGCTCAGGGATTGGTACAGGTGTCACTCTATTATTTCCTTCTCCAGCTCAGGAATTGGTACAGATGTCATTCTATTATTTCCTTCTCCAGCTCAGGAATTGGTACAGATGTCATTCTATTATTTCCTTCTCCAGCTCAGGGATTGGTACAGGTGTCATTCTATTATTTCCTTCTCCAGCTCAGGAATTGGTACAGATGTCATTCTATTATTTCCTTCTCCGGCTCAGGGATTGGTACAGGTGTCATTCTATTATTTCCTTCTCCAGCTCAGGGATTGGTACAGGTGTCATTCTATTATCCCCTTCTCCAGCTCAGGGATTGGTACAGATATAGCCCTATTATCCCCTTATCCAGCTCAGGGATTGGTGCAGGTATCATCCTACTATTCCCTTCTCCGGCTCAGGGATTGGTACAGGTGTCACTCTATTATTTCCTTCTCCAGCTCAGGAATTGGTACAGATGTCATTCTATTATTTCCTTCTCCAGCTCAGGAATTGGTACAGATGTCATTCTATTATTTCCTTCTCCGGCTCAGGGATTGGTACAGGTGTCATTCTATTATTTCCTTCTCCAGCTCAGGGATTGGTACAGGTGTCATTCTATTATCCCCTTATCCAGCTCAGGGATTGGTACAAGTGTCCTCCTATAGCTACTCTATTTATCTTGGACCTTGTTACAGGTATCATTTATCAAATTTACTAAAATGATACTCGATGTCGCTACATCTGTAATCTGAAGATCATTTCAATCTTCTAAGCTTTGATATTCACGTACACTGAATTGTACAAGCTTTAGTTTAATTTAACAACATTAATATTATTTGTAACCAGTACTCATGATTAGAGTTGGGTAAAATCCACTATTTTATAAATTAAAATCTTCATTGTATGCACGAGCTCCGAATATCAAATTTAGATCTGAATCTTGGAAAAAATGATGAATATAAGAAGAATTATAAATTAGAAATAGTAAATAAATTATCCCAACATGTTATTTGGATACTAGCTGGTGTACCCGTTCTTCGCACGGGGAATCTATAAAGTAGCTTTTTTTTATTTTTAGTATATAAAATAAACCACAGGGAATAGTTTGAATTAAGTTTAAATATTATTCCTTTATTGGTTTAAATTTTGATTCAAAACGCTAAATTAGGGGGATGAATACACAATGTAAAAATAAAGATTGACCTATGATCTGAACGTGTTTTAAAAACTAACATTACTTTTCAAGATTACGTTATAACTTCTCTGTAGGTCTATACCATTCTTTGAACTCTTATATCTTGGTAATATCTTGATAATAAAGAAAGAATAGTGTAACGACATAAATAATTGGTTGTTAAAAGGTTGTAATTAAATCTAATCAAAATCATTTTAGCATTTTTTAAACACAACTACCCCATTTAACCTTTATACTTATTTGCCCTTTTTACCCCTTTTTAAGCTTTCAACCATATTTACCCTAAAGTAATAACTATTTTACACTATTTATCTTTCTAACCCTCTTTACTCTTTCCATCCAGGTTACACTTTTTACCACGTAAACCTTTTACCCTTTCTTCACCTTTTTACCTCTTTTGGCCCTGTATAATTTTTTTGGATAATTTTACATTTTATTTATGTTACCCCTTATAGCCTTCATATCTTTTATTATGATTTACTTTCCAGGCTTTTTACCCAATTTAAAATTTATGCTCAATTGTGCCTTATTTTGACATTTTGGTCATTTATGGATTTTTTTGCAGTTTTTAATTTTAGGTCTCATTGCCCTTTGGATTAGATTTTTGTTACCATATACAGCCTGTTTGCCTTTTTTTTTACCCCTGTTTACATTAATTGTATTCTAAAGCGTATTCATCAACATTGATATTAAAATAAATATTATTTTTTTACAATGAATCATTTCATGTTTTGACTTGTTTTGGTTTATTTAAAAAAATTGTTTTAAGATACCACAATGAATAATTTTGACACACAAACCTTGAGACAGTTTTGCTTACAAACTCCCTATTATCATTTTTCTAATACGTTATTAACTATCCCCTTTTGTTTGGCATATTTTATACCCACTATATTATATTGCAGCTTGTATTGTGTCCAATTAACAGCCTCTCTTTCTTGTCCCAGGAAAATATGATGTGATGAAGAGTTTTACACCGCATAATATAATGTTGTAATGTTGTAATGTTGGTAAGAGAACACGGCCGGCTGTCCATCATGGAAATAAGCCACCTTGTTAGTTGTTTAAAGGAGGAATAGCCGTTGGAGGGTTGGTTTGGTTTCAAGAGTGGTTCAAGTCACATTTAGAGTATGTATATTATTATTATTATTATTATTATTATTATTATTATTAGCACCGCGTCTTACTACCCGTTCGGGTTATACGCACTTACGCTAATGAGTAATGGTAGGGTGATTGCGAGAGGAAATTGAGGACCTACAGTTTAACGTGAGATCCGAACCACGGTGGAGGCCTGGCATTCCTCACATTCACAAGTTGTGATCAATACACTTCTTGTCAGAGGGGAAGGAAAGGTTTGGTAATCAGATAAATCTGTGCCGGGACCGAGGATTGATCCTCGGACCCTCAGCACAGAAGTCCGACACCTTATCCCTAGACCACCAGGTCACCCTAGTATGTATATTGAACAGGGTATTAGATAGTTTATTATTATAGAAATATTAGTTAACACCTATTGTTCATGTAAGGTCTGGTTTTCATTGATAGACAATTATTTGAAAACTTGAAACTCATGTCGACATACTGGTGGAAATAAAAATGTTACAAATGTATTTTTATTCTTTGTCCATTTAATTAATGATATTAAAATAAATTATAGGGTACTGAATAAGGATGTTTAATTGGAACCTTTTGATAATCTTTAGGTTAACTTTATAATTAATTAATCAATCAAATAAGACATACAGCCCACTTCGGATGGCAGAACGGTCTAACGTGCTACTCAAGCAGTGGACTAGACTGCCGATGACGAGGAGATCAAGGTTCGAATCTTGGTCAGGTGTAATGAGGGTGGTTTTTTTCCTCAAGTGGTTTTACACTATACCTCCACGCAAATGTGGATACAATTCTTAAAAATATTAACCTTCCTAATCCTTTAAACCATTAGCGTAATTAGTACATAAGTATATAACCCGAACGGTTAGTAACACTTGGTGTTAAGAAAAATAATTAAAATAATAAGACATATTTATAGAATGCTAAATTTTAGTGACATTCAATCAATGTTGGCGGTAGAAAGGTGATAATTACAGGCTATGTAACCCATAATTATTTAACCTCTTCCACTCCCCAATATCATCATCCCTTTCAAAGCAAATATCATCCTAAGAACTTTTTTTTCCACCAACCTAAATTAATTTTCCTCGTGTACCACGTTTTATAACCTTTATAGAACAACCGATTAAACCAAGGGCTCTCAAACCTTTTGAGACCACGCCACCCTTCATGTGTTAGAGTTTTAGAATATTAAACATTAACGGCCCAAATTTGATTTGGTGGCATTTAAAATAAATTGTCATTTATATATCTAGCTTGTGTTCTTTTAAATGTAAAAATATAAAATTATAACAAAATTGCAGAACTGAATAAGATGGAATTAGAGTAGACATATTTTTGTTGTATATGACCTCACGTGTACAGTTTGTTCATAATGGCGAAACGTGTGATTTCTTTGCATGATTTATTTCATTATTATTTACGAGTACACGTATTGAAAATTCACGTACTGCATTTCACTATACATTACAAGTTTTAATCTTCCCTTATAGCCGCGACGCCCCGGACCAAGACCAGTGACGCTCCAGGGCGTCGTGACACACAGTTTGGCCACACCTAGGTTAAACCACTGTTTTTATATATTCTGAGTTTTAAATTCCTTGAAATCAGGTGAGATGTCAACAACTTACTGAGTATTAGCGTACACATCCCGACTGTATTATTTTCCTAGTTTCCACTTTAATATCGTTATTTCTAGTTCTCCATATTTAAACTCACTAACTATATAAACTACTCGTATCCAAGCATATTTGTATCCTGTTACACATATTACAACTATTGTTACCAGAGATTTAGAGTTAGATCTCAAGTCCTTTTTCCCGTGCTTGGATTACATTAGGTACAGATTGAAAATATTGTTGATACCAGATTCCGGCTTTTGGACCAATCACATTTTTGATTTCCCAACGGATTGAAACAGGCTTAGCACAACTGCGCTACCAAAGGTTGTATTCACTTTACAGAGTGGCCACTCAATTTATAGAATAAAATTCCATTATAATCCCCAATTTTATTTTGCCAAAACCAACTTGTTTTTATGTTCTTTTTTTTTACTTTCTCTCAATCCCTCGGGGAGAAAGTGTTGTGATCCTCAAAAAATTTGAACTCAAGATTTTAATAAATGTCGACGTTTCATGACCCCCTGAAACAAAAACAAAAAAAGGTTTTCGCTTTGCCGTCTGTCTGTTTACCTGCTTATCTGTCTGGCCGTATTCTGTTTGTACTTTGGGCTAGAGCCGAAATTATTTTACCAATTGGAATAAAACTTGGTATTTGGGGTTTTCATAAGGTTTCCCTTAATGATTTTTAGAATAAAAAATCCAACCCTAAATTTAAGGGTAGTTTACTGAAGGGTGAAAAAAGAAAAATAATAGATTTTCTTGAAATTCGCTCAAACGATATTGATTAAATTTTAAAGCTAGACACGGTTTATCATTATTAACAAGATGGCCAGTCTCATTTTCTCATGAAAATGACTTTGAGGGTACTTTCTTTATTTGAGGAAAATTTTCCAGTTTTCATTATTTCTCCGCAACTATTAGAGATATGAAATAACTTACCATTTTAAAGATTTAATAGGTACAGTACTATTACTGATTTAAATATTATATTTGAAAGATTTTTTAACCAATAATTTCTGAGCTATATGCAAATACATATACTTTTAATTCAGGTCTTTGAAACTGAATTTGATTCTTATGCTCTTTGGTGAACAAAGTTGTTTCTCTTTTCTCAATTTTCCTGTAACAGTGTTCTTAGTTCCTAATGTCATAGAGTAAGTAAGTTATAGTGTATATTATTTAATTTATGGATTTTGGTGTAATGTTTCTACAACAATGTATATACCTATTATTTCGCTCCACAAATCTTACGAGTATTTAGTAAATAACTATTTTAAGATATAAGCGAGAGAAAGTCTGTGTGGTGCACTGTGCCGTTTATTTTAAGGCTCTTCCTTCAGTTGTAAAACTTTGAACAAATGATATTGAATGAAAGTTTTTTGTAAAATTCCTGTTGAATAAGTCACCAAATTTTGATACTTAAGCAAGTATAATTAATAAGTATGTCTACTTGATGCCTAGGTTAGTAGACTATTTGAGTCCTACAAAATTCATACTAACTACAACCGGAATATCTTAAAACACTTAAAATTATTTTAAGGTGAGTCTTTATTAAAATAAAATTAGAACAATCTCCTTCTGAGAAACTTCACCTCAAGCTCCTTGTAAAAAAAAAAAAATCAGAACACAGCCATTAAATTATTCTAAACTTCAGTAGGCTTACTTATTGTTAATGTCTCAACTGAAAATCACTACGCCACTTATGATGTGTGCTCAGCCACAAGTATAGTTTATGTAGCTCTTTATTTTATTTATTTTTATTTAAAGTATTTAACGTGCACTATCTGAACCATTTGATAATATCAGTGCACTAGTTTTTCTATGAACGAGAGAAAAAAGGGTATTTCAATTTTACCAGGAAAGGTATTTACACACACTTTTCAGGGTTCTTTTATGTGCCACAACCGATATGGGACTGGCGGCTTTACTTCCTCTCCGAAGTAAGTTTCAATACTGATTTTTATCGCTCAAGGTAAATCCGTCGACCCCGCCTGGCTTTGAACCCAGAGGGATCGGGTCCTGAAATAAGCACTTTATCCCAAGACCACAGAGGTCAACAGTATATAAGTTAAACAATTTTTTGTACACATATGTGCTACACCCAGGGGCGACGGAACCTTATTTGTTCAGGGTAGATTAGAAAAAGTTTAGAAAAAAATAATGTTCCTCCATGTCAAAGGTGAAACTTGGGGAAACAGCCGCTGAAAATGTTTGAAAATGGAATGACCCTAGATTTTATACGAATCAATCTCTGAAAACAATTTGAAAATTTGACCTTTCCTCCAAGATATTTTGATTGGTCCTACCCCAGAAATCTTTTGAAATTTGGATATCCCTATAAGTTATTTAGAGTGATACTTGACTGCTTTTTTTTTTAAGATTTAATGATTCTATAATATAATTTTAAGTGTTATCCTGGAAAATATTTGAAAAATTGATATATTTAGAAGCTTTTAAGAGTCCTTGCCTCGATTGTTTTTTAAAGAGATTCCTCTAGAAGATCTTTGGAGTGGTATACACCCAGAAAACTTAGGACATTTTTATGCCCCTATAAGCTATTTAGAGTGGTTGAATTATCGACAGATGGCAAAATTCAAGCATTTTTATAGGTTTTTGTCTCGATGCACAAAATTCAAACATAACTTCCTGTTTTTCCTGGATTTACCGATCAGTGGCTACCCTTCTTTTTCTTTTTTCAAGCAAAGATATTTTGAAAATCGTTTGCTGACATTAGACTACAACGATGTGAAAAATACAAAAATAAAATAACCTTAATACTACGTGTAATTTAAACTAATTCATAAGTTATCTATTTATGTTGTAGCATGATATTTTTATATACGTGTACAAGAATTAAATTTGTGATAATTTCGGCACTTTAAATGGGTTAATCGGATTGGCGTATAAACGTGTTATAATAATAATAATAATAATAATAATAATAATAATAATAATAATAATAATAGTAATAATAATTTTAATTCGATAAACTTATCAAAGTTATTAATAATTACGGCCAATGTAAATACTTTTGTTAATTGGATTATTAATTGCATACATACAGGTGTAGGTATAACTCACACCCACACATTAAAACCAATACCGGTGAAATTCCGTGATTTATAAATTATTATATATGCAGGTGACACACACACATACACATTACACACACACACACACACACACATACTTGGAGACAACTCTCGGCCAAATGCCATGAGACATGCTCTTGGTTTTTCAAATGGTTGGTTTTGAAACTTATCCCTGCAACCAATCATAATAAAGATATGATCACATGATCCAAAACTGGCCATACAGACGATTGCCTGAACAACAGATAACCTTCACCCTGTAAAGTGTGGCTATACAGTTGCTTCAGGCTGTCTAGTTATAATTTCTTGCTGGTGCCGACATTACTCTTACATTTTAACCCTCTTACAGCACGCTAAATGTCAAATTCTAGCGCATAGTACCTTAACATTAAAATTAAATGTTACAATATTGTTTTTTTAAGACCGCGTCTTAATAACCGTTCGGGTTAAACGCTAATTATTTTTAGGTATTAGTAAGGCTATATTTAGAGGAAGTGTACCCACATTTGCGTGGATGGGAGTGTGAAAACCATTTTGGAAAAATCACCCTCAAAACACCCGGCCAAGATTCGAGTCTCATCCTCACCGTCATCGGCAGTATAATCTAACATGAGGGTAGCTCCACCGAAACTGGTTGTTGCAATGTTAATACATTGATATGTTAATAATATATTAAGATAAGCATAAATTATTATGTAAGCTTACTTAAGAAAAGTTTAAGTATATTAAATGAAATATAAATGCTATGGTGTTACAAATACATGCAAAACTTATATGTATAACAACTCTGCTTGTATAGACGTAAAAAAAGGACTAAGCTACAAATAATATTTGTATCCCGCCAACTTTATAAAATCCACTCAACTCCTAGATCCACGTGGCAAGTTCTCTCATGTTTGATACAAATCATGTCTGGAAATGGAACATTCCTTAAGATATTATACAGCGAGCATACATTCCACACTAGGGCATGCCAAGAATACATAATATGAAACTTTAAGAGCTGCTTACATTCTATTTTAGATTATCCATAGGTTGATCCCAGGAATTTCAAGTACATCAATACGATAGAGAAGTTATTACTTACTCTATGGCCTTTTGAACTCGAAAGTTCATTACCGCACTTACAATAGTACGCCAACCATCCCTATTTTAAGATAGTTCTATCCAGTCCACACCATTACACCCTATCCCTATCTTGAGATAATTCTATCCAGTCCACTTCATTACACCCTATCTCTAGCTTTAGCTAGTTCTATCCAGTCCACCTCATTACACCCTATCCCTATCTTGAGCTAATTCTATCCAGTCCACTTCATTACACCCTATCTCTAGCTTTAGCTAGTTCTATCCAGTCCACTTCATTACACCCTATCTCTAGCTTTAGCTAGTTCTATCCAGTCCACTTCATTACACCCTATCCCTATCTTGAGCTAATTCTATCCAGTCCACTTCATTACACCCTATCCCTATCTTGAGCTAGCTTTCTATCCAGTCCACCTCATTACACCTTATCACTTTCAGGTCCATTTTAATATTATCCTCCAATCTGCGTCTAGGTCTTCCCAATGGTCTCTTCCCATTGGGGTTACCAGTAAATACCCTAGATTCTCCTGTTCACGCTGTATGTTCTGCTCCCCGTAATCTACGAGACTAGATTATCCTAACAATATCTTGTGATGAGTGCAGGTTATGAACTCATCATTACTTAACCTCCTCCCCTCACCAGTATCTTCATCACTTTCTGGAGCAAATATCTTCCTAAAAACCGTGTTTTTTTAAATCCCTAATTTTTTTTCGTCGTTTAAGTTAAGAGACAAAGTTTCAAACCCAATAAAACAATCAATTATAATAAAAAATTATAAATTTAAACATGAGTACATCTTTGGTTTACAGGGTTTAATTTTTTTTTTTAGCAAAATTAATATGAAAATCAATTTGGCAAAACTTCAAAAATCATTTGCGAAAGGAATCGCTTCGTCAATCTTTACAAAAGCTGTAAATAATATTTTTTTTTGTTTTTACATTATTGACGTACTTAGCTTATGTTTTGAAGCAAAATTATTCGCTTGCTATATTGCAAAGATGTTTGGTTGAGTTACCATTTTTCTCTTCCATGAGCACGACTTTAACAAAAGGATATGATTTAAATCAAGAAAGAGGAATGAGAAAGTGGTTAGAGAGATAACTTATATAGTAGCAAGTCAAAAGTATTCGGCTACCATGCCCAGATATATATTTATATATATATATATATCAATTAGATGGGACCCGCTTCTGTGGCCGCATGGTCTAACGCGCTACTCTCGTGTTGGACTAGACTGCCGGTGAAGTGGAGATTGAAGTCCGAATCTCGGTCTGGTGCAATAAGGGTGATATTTCCTAAATGGTTTTCCACTCTCCCTCCACGCAAATGTGGGAGTACTTCATCTCAATTAAAGCCTTCCTAATCCCTAGCATATTCGAGTAATTAGTACATAGGCGTATAACCCGAACGGATATTAAGACACGATACTAAAAAATACCAGAGGGGTGTCTGGGATTGAAAGCTGATATTGTTTATGATAAAAACAAAGTCAAGATTAGTAAAATATTAAATTTTATCAGTTCTCATCTGAAAGACAAAGAAAGGTCCTAAATGCCACAAGATGATTTAATATCCCCCCCCCGGAAAATAATTTGGTTTCCAATCCTCTTTCCAAATAAATATAGATTAATTTTCTTACTCTGTCATCTTCATAGCATTTCATTAGTTGGTTTTATACCCTCATTTGTGTTAACCTCATTTAATTACACCAGTGCTGTAGGGATAAGGAAAGTAGAATTTATATGAAGAGCACCCGCATTTGTATGAGTAGAGAGTGGAAAACCCTTCAAGAACCAATAACCTTTGTACACTTAACCTGAATTCAAATCCAGATATGTTCATCCCCATAAAACTAGATTAGACAAACTTAATGTTTATTCTGTGACCTCACTTATGTGGATATCAGATAAGATAGTTTATGTCATTAGTAGTCAGCATATTGGATACATACTGGATATTTTTTATCACCGTGTCTTAACACCTGTTCATTTTATACACATATATGATAATTACTCTAATGGAGTATCGATGAGGAAGGAAGCTATTAAGAGGTATTTTACACATATTTGAGTGGAAGGAGAAAGCTGGAAATACTTTAGGAAAAACTACCCTCAGTAGACCCGACCGGGATTCGAACCCTGACCTCCATGTCATTAGCGGGCCAACCTAACACAAAGGTGAAGCCTTTTCCCCAAAAGGCAACTGAAGCGTGTATGGCTAAATTAATTAAGGATTATAATAATTCACTTTATTCAAACATATCACTAACAATAATTAATAATAATTATATTTAAGTTGCTAGCTGTTATAATGTTAATAATGATGATAATAATATAATTGTAATATTCTGATCACTTTGTAACTAGAGCTTACATATATAATTACTCTGTGTTCGGTAAATAAACAAAACGTACGGAAAATGTGGCTGCTGGTGAATACGTTGCGAATATCACGCTGATATAAACTAATTTGTTGGCTCTCTCTCCCAGTCGAGCAATGCCAAGTCTAATTGATTTATTAACCAATTAATGGTGATTTGCATCGAACGAGGGAGGGTGTTTCGGCTCCCTAATTCACTCTTCATTCGCAGATAATAATTTAGGGTTTATACATCCTGTAAGGTCTATAATTTCGTGTGTTTTTTTATTTATTCGGCTTCAGCAAAATGTTAGTGAAAATAGAATAAACAAGAGGATCTGGGAAAAAGAATAATTATTAAAATAGTAAACAAACATTATATATATATATATATATATATATATATA
>CABFWB010000451.1:186355-209797 GCA_902151455.1 Timema bartmani | reverse complement strand
GATCCGAACCACGGTGGAGGCCTGGCATTCCTCACATTCACAAGTTGTGATTAATACACGTCTTGTCAGAGGTGAAGGAAGGGTTTGGCAATCAGATAAATCTGTGCCGGGACCGCGAGGATTGAACCCCGGACCTCCAGCACAGAAGTCTGACACTTTACCCCTAGATTGCCAGCTCACCTGGCAGTCTAGCTCAACACGAAACTAGCGCGTTAACCTACTACGCCCCCGAGGCGGCTCAATAACACTAATAAATAGATAAAATATTATATATGTTGGTTGCAAAAGAAAATGTTTTTATCTTGTAAATGTTTCTTATTATGAACTGCGAATCGACTGTACCCATCTACTGTACCCATCTACTGTACCCATCTACTGTACCTCTCTAGAGGAGAAGTGGAGGCAACAAGAAATTACTGCCAGGGTAGTAGAGTAACACATCCCACCCTCGACCGTATTATTATCACCTTCCTCTCTGTCCAAAAAACACTCTTTCTCTCTCCCTGTAACAACCCTTCGTACCTACCTACCTACCCTTAACCCCTCCATAAGTCCTTGTTAAAACTCATCACCCCCACCTTGTGGTGTTATTTAGTCCATAGTGGTAGAGGGGGGGGGAAGGTAGGGGGTTGCGAGTTAACGTCGTGGCTGACGTTGAAACCACGGGGTTGACGTTAAATATTCATAAGTTTTCAGTGGTAGATAGGGTGTGTCGCGCGTTATTTCGGATATTCTTTTAGTTACTATACATATAAAAAAAAAGTTTGGGGAAGGGGTAGACTGTGGGGGCAATGTTACACCCGTTCACATAACATATATTTGATCTATGAGTAAGAATACTAAAAATTAATTTGTAAATTACTTTGAAATTAATACGGTTGAATAACGATTTGAAAGTAGTGAATGATGGATTATACCTCATAAAAGTCCTCGGATTGATTAAATTACTAAAGATTTTTTTAAATTATATAAAATCAACTTTATAAATGTAAATAGTTTAATGTAGCTGTTTGGAAACAAAAATAACTAACTTCAAAAAACACACAAGATCAAATGTTATTGGATGGAAGATATATATATCTTCCATCCAATCGAATCTCAGCCGAGTACAATGAGTGTGGACTTATTTAAACTACTTTCTACCTTCTCTCCAAGAAAACGAGGGTGCATTTATTATAAAAAATATAACTTCCTCATCTCTAGCCCATTGAGATATCCCAATTTGCCAAAGAAAAAAATATTTTCCATTACAAATTACATAGTTACTATATACTTACTATATATATATACTATATAGTTACTATATACTTACTATATATACTATATAGTTTATATATATAGTAATTATGTAATTTGTAGTGGAAAATATTTTTTTCTTTGGCAAATTGGGATATCTCAATGGGCTAGAGATGAGGAAGTTATATTTTTTTATAATAAATGCACCCTCGTTTTCTTGGAGAGAAAGTAGAAAGTCGTTTAAATAAGTCCACACTCATTGTACCCGGCTGAGATTCAAGCCACCCCAAGTTCATCATGGAACACACCAGGTTTATGACTTAGTGCCACTTCACACAAGAGGTATTTTATCGCGCGATGTTTTTGTCGTGCTAATTTTTACTCGCGCGATCAATTCTGATGTTGCTTTCAGACGAGAGAGAAAATCCCCCCTGTTTGCCATGTCCAATTTGTGCTTTTGACGTGGTGTAGGATACAATCGGTTGTTCTATACCGGTTGGCGCGGAAATTTTAACGCGCGATTATTTATCTCCCTCTATGTGAACGCTCCCATTTGAACCAATGTATCTCCAGCGGATAAGATTCGCCCGGCAAAAATCTCACGCGATAAAATACCTCTCGTATGAAACGGCCCTTAACGGTGTTTAGAAAAGTCGAGCAGAAATTCATAAACCCCAGATATCAAGTGGGTTTATAAAATTTCCTGGGCGGAGCTGTCTGACAAACAGAGGAGGAGAAAAATACAAAAGTTAACACAAGTTTTGTTTTAATCCCTTTGTTAAATTACATCATTTTATTCACTAAACTCCATTCTATGATCCTATACCAGTTACCTTTAGTTTTTTGGGGCATTTAGGTCTTAATGTAAAAAAAAGTGTGTATTTTTGAACTTTTCACTGTGAAAAATTTCGTCTTTAAAGCTACGTTTGTAAATATTTAAATGTATAGGGTCACAGTCCATGAAAAAAAGTTTTATATTCAGTCTATTAAATACCAAACTTGTTTACTGTTAAGGGTTTTGTCAATATTTAACCTAAGCGCAACAGCTCAGATACCTGAAAACCTACCGATGTGGGGTATTTATTTTGTTACAATATATTATATAAGCCTATTGTGTTAATAATATTTTTTTAACGTGAAAAATATTTGTTTATTCAAAGTTTATCTGGTTGTTATTATTATTATTATTATTATTATTATTATTATTATTATTATTATTATTATTATTATTATTATTATTATTATTAGCACCGCGTCTTACTACCCGCTCGGGTTATACGCACTTACGCTAATGTGTGATGGTAGGGTGATTGTGAGATGAAATGGAGGACCTACAGTTAAACGTGGAATCCGAACCACGGTGGAGGACTGGCATTCCTCACATTCACAAATTGTGATTAATATACGTCTTGTCAGAGGTGAAGGAAAACTAATACAAATCAAGACAAATACTTTTTGCTTGACATAAATGTACTAAACATTGCATACCCAATATAACTGAAGGCGTTTTTCACTAACAACAAGACCGTTACAGCTTCATCGTTTTGAGAACCCTCTCTTCTTAGAATATTATTTCTAGAAAGAGTGTTAGTAGAAAATAACATATAACTGTTATTAATATCCTTGCCATAATCACTATACTAGTCATTTTAATAGTCACTATTATTATTTACTATCAAGTAAGATTTTGAAAATAAATTTGAACGGCCTATATATTAATAATTTCTCTTAGCACCATGTCTAACTAACCGTTCAGGCTATGTGCTTATGTACTATTTTGGATAATGGCTTAGGAATGAGGAAGGTTATATCTACAGGAAGTGCACCCACATTTGTATGGAGATAGAGAGCATGGAAAATCATTTTGGAAAAAACCTCAATGCACCCAAATTAGGTTTGAACCTCGATCTCCCTGTCATCAGCAGTATAATCTATTATGAGAGTAGTCCCTAATACCATGATGCAACTGAAGCAGGTGTATTTATAATTAAAGCTAATATTACTATTTTACGAATACATAAATAACTATACGTTAATACGTATTGATCACACCAATCGCTAAACAGACTTTTAAGACGAAAGTTACTCTCAAAATATTTTTTCTGGGTTTTATTCAAATTAGAAATAGTGTGTTTCATAAAATAATTTACCTAAAACACGTTCTAAACCTTACATTACACTATTTAATTAGTGTTATTTTTCTAGGTAATGATAACATCCATCTAATATAAAGTGGCAGTTTTAGATAGCATGATCTGACGTATAAATAAATGAAATTAGATCTAGATACATTTATAGCAGTCGGATAAGTTTCTTCTTATGAAAATTGGACTGTAGTATTCCCATAGTGGCCAGTACTTTACACATGTGTGTGCTAACAGTCGGCGATAAACACAAGCAAAAGAGTTAACGTAAATATGAGATATAACTAATCCACCCCTTTATATAATCCTTGTTTGCAAACGCGTGTTTTTATGCATGGTTCTTGTTTTCAATGGATGTAAATGGTTTTAAAGAATCACTATAAGCTTTCAGAACATATAAAATTAAATACTTCTAAGTAAACATCCATTCAGTAAGGTGGTGCCAGAAATGTCTACGGAATATAAAATAATAGATTTTTTTAATGACCTTTCGAATAGGGTTATGGATTAACATGAATAATATATATTATACTCATTACAATAAACTGAAACACCATTTTATGAACACGACCTTTTAAAAAATATATTGAGAACTATATAAATATTGTATTTAATTTATTTTATGAGGTCTTTTTTTTAAATAAATTAATTTAATCGGAAAATTCTCTTACATTTAGCAATGTTCATATGAACCAATTCGTTTCCTTTTAAATTTTAAACATAATTTGATTTATTTGTAGACTCTCTAACTACGGTTGATCATAAATACTGCCTCAAGAGTTCTTACTCGTAAATAAAATATATTTTATGTCATTTTTACGATGCTTGTCAAATATAAATTGAATTGTTTTCATTTCTTAAAACAATTTTTCCATATTATGGGATTAATGAGGTTATCGTGTGTTTATGTGTATGTGTGTGTATGTTTGTGTATGTGTGTGTGTCTGTGTTTGTGTGTGTTTCAGCCTATTGTACTTTTAAACTTATTGATGGCTCTCAGCTAAATTTGAAACATGCATTCTGTAGATATCTTCGAATATAGATTTCATTACCATTTAAACTGTCTAATGTGGAGATAAAACAAATTCAAAACCAATTTTCTTTACTACGATTCATCCCATATATTTCGGTATTAAAGTAACAAAATTGTTTAATTTTATGAATTTGAAAAAGAAAAATCTGGGTTACTAGACTATATAAAATACACGGGCTAAGGCAGACTGAAATAATTATATATATTGGGTTATTATGTTTTATTATTTTATTTAAATACTTACTATTTGATTTGATTTTAAGATAGTTTTGAATACAAATCTTATTCTTTAGTCACTATTGTGTATTTTTTATTTTTCACACTAATTTATTTAGAGAATATTCGAAATGCAAGGGAACTACATATAATATGTAATATACTTTTGTATATTCCCACCGATTTAATATTTCAGAACATCCTCAATATACATTAGCTTTCTTTTAAGATCATATTTTAACCAGGTAAAGGGATTTTAAGTTTTACAAAATTTTTTTAAAGTTTTCAATTGAGTTCTACATTTTTTTCCCTTGAAATATACTTTTATTATATTTCAATAAATGTTCAAATAATATTTATATACTTAGTTACTAAACTATTCCTTTTCCACTGCCCATAATAAAGTAGCAAGCGTTATTCCTAGTTAAAATTAAAAAATTTAAGAGGAAATATCAATTTTACACTATCAATGTAAATCTTAGTTCGATACACAATAGTAAATGTTCTATATTTCTCTTCTCAAACCCCACACTAACCATTCCAAGAAAGATTTATTAAACAATTTTGATTTAATTCGATTTAGATTAATCTGTGTTTGTACGTGTTGTATTTCCTTTCCCTAAACTATAAATATATTATATTTTAATTCATGGACATCATATACTAACCTGTACCTTATAATATATTTTTCTTACTCTGTCCCTCATAATGTGATATAGTTTTCTTAATGTGAAATTAGCTGCATTTTATTAGGAGGTTAGGGAAGTGTCGCTAAAGATTTAGTGAAATCATAGACTGTAAATTTTAAATATTGTTATCAAATAATATTGTAGATTTTTAGAACAACATTAATATATTTTGTGATGATGGTAGTTTAAGAAATAAATGGTACGGCGCACCGCACAAACTTTCTCTCTCTTTCTATAAACTCGTAAGATTTCTGAACGGAATAATGTACATTGTATCATCACCACTCCACATAAGAACACGCATTAAATAATATACAATGATATATAATCAATGAGAAAAGAGGCGCATCTTTGTTCAATTAAAGAACATTTCAAACAGTTTAATGTCTTCCACAAGGGTCAACACTTCGTATTAAAATTTCGATTTCTGGTTAAAATTTTAACATTTTATAAGGTGTTGCAGATCTTCAAGTCATCGCATTGATATTTAATTATTCATTTATACATTTTGACCAATAAAAAATGTAAATATTGACTATTGAGTCTAAAATGGAGATAGATCATTGCTATGCAAACATTTCTCCTAAGAGATTTAAGGAAAAATAACATACTTTTTTAGATACTTATATTTAATTACTCTATGGCATTGGAGAATTATTGCGTTAAGACTTAAGTAGTATATGTTTACAACTAAAGCTCACAAAATTGTATTAATATATTTGCAAATATCTCAGAAACTGTTGCTTTTATAAAAATATATGTCAAATAAAAGTTTTTTATTTCTAATAGTCCTACAATTTTGCAATGATAAGTTGTTTAGTTTCTCAAATAGTTGTGGAGATACGGAAATTAACGCTTCTGTAAAGTACCCTAAAAATCATTTTCATAGGAAAATGAAAATAGCCAGTTTATTTATAATCTTAATCAACGCCTAGATACGAATTTTAATCAAAATCGTTTGAGCAGATTTTGAGAAAACCAAATTTTTCTCTTTTCGCCCTTCAGTAAACTACCCTTAATTTTAAGTTTTTATAGACACACAGACAGACGGCATTGCAAAGACTATTTTTTAGGGTTCGGGGGGTCATGAGACGTCGACATCCATCAACATTTCAGGTTAGTTTTTTTTTACGGTCGCAATACTTAAACTTTAATGTCCAAAAAGTTAAAAAAATTCATATAATTGCGTATAGATTGAAAGTTATTGATTTTATAAAAATATGTTTCGGATAAAATATCTGTATTATAAATATATATACATATTTGTAATGCTAAGTAATTTCATATCTCAAATAGTTTCGGAGCTATTATAAAAAATGTTAATTGACGCATCAGACCGGAGCCCTTAAAGCCATTTTGCCGAAATATTGAGGGTAGCCATTTTGTTTGGAATATTTATTAATGTTCATAAATGAAATTTAATCAAAATCGTTAGAGCCGATTTTGAGAAAATCGACTTTTTCTCTTTTTTCCCTTCAGTAAACTACCCTTAATTTTAGGGGTAGATATCCAATTCCAAAAACCCCTCGGGGCAACCCTATGAAAACCCTAGATATCAAGTTTCAGCTCAATCGGTAAAATAGTTTAGGCTCTAGTTGGAGGTACAAACAGACAGACAGACAGACAGACGGAAATTCAAAAACCACTTTTTCGGATTCAGGGAGTCATGAAACGTCAAAATTCCTCAAAATCTCGAGCTCGATTTTTTTGACGATCACCATACTTTCTCTACCTGTAAGATAGAGAGAAAGTAAAAAACAATTAACGTATTGATAAGTTCAGTAAACATTTATTTATAAAAAATAATCCAAAGAAAGGTCATAATAATGGTATCCACTTTCAACCAATTTTTTTCTCTTATTAATAGCATGATTAAAACCCTTTCAAAAAGAGGTGGATTCATTATATTTAAAAAAAATAATTTGACCAATTAGTTTCCTCCTATCTTAATAAATACCTATTCCCTCTCATTTATCTTTTCTAACCAACCTACCAAACACATACTTTATTTTCGCTTCTTTTATTTACTCTACAGTCTTTGGGAATGAAAGGAACGAGAGAAAAGGTAATTGTTTTTGCAGTTTTTTATAGCAACATACTTTTTTTTGCCGAAATAAATCAAATATTGCTTCAGTACGTATATAAATTTAGATTTTTTTCACACCGTGACATTAAGATTTGTTGAATATCAACCATGACCATAGTGCCATAAGATGAGGAACTTTTTAAATTGAGAGAAAAAGATGTAATTAAATTCCAGGACGCCCTTGACAGATATTCAACAACTGTTGATATCCCCATGTGAAGAAAACTTAAACTCTTTTGATTCTACTGGAGAAAAATATGATTTTTTTTAATCAAAAACGTTTTGCTATAAAAACTGGAAAAACACTTCCCTTTTCTCTCGTCCCCTACAACCTGACCTTAATACTTTCTTTCTCCAACAGTTTTTTCTATCTCTTTTCTGTCCTATAACATTCTCTCTCTCTCTCTCTCTTTCCACATAAACCCGAGTCAACACACATCCATCAAACAAACAAGCCTTGGTCCTGTTAACAGGGGTGAGAGGTTGCGAGAGGGGGGGGGGGAGGATTATTGTAGTTGTTACATCAAGAGGGGTTGGTGTGGATTTAAAGGGGGGAAGGGGTGATGGAATAAAGGTCGGGAAGAGTAGGAGAGGGAGAAGGGATTACTAATCTAGAGATCAGCTTCTTCAATCGACTATTAATCCTCTCGAATTGAATGAGCTTGTGGAAACAAAGTTTCGCGAGGTCCTGGATCATTTTTTTTTTGTTTCCTCCCCTCTTACTAGTTTCTATGGAAGTCAATTTAGTTTTAAGGTGATGCGCCTTCTTCCTTTATTGGACATTATTTGAGATAAGATCAAACTTGGGTTTAATACTCCCAAATGAACCATGTAATATAGTGAGCTCAACAAATATTGAGGAGATGATCTTCCGATATGAGTATATCTTGTATCGTATCTTAAGGATTTAAACGTATATCATGACGTCAGATGAATCCTAGATCTTTACTCTACACATCTCAGGGGGTTAAGATTATAAGACCCTACAAGAGGTGCGCTGGTTCACGCTGAGTAAGGCTCCAAGCTGATGATGGCCTGGACTACATGTGACGATAAGTCGGGGGTGTTTGAATCCTTAACCGGGTGCTTAGAGGACAGTCCTCAATATATGACCTTCAAATATGGTTTTATAATCTCTTGTCCACGTTAACGCGGATGTATATTCGTTTGGAAATACCCTTCATCACTACACCTCCTCATATTAATGTAGGGATGTAGGGAATGCGAGTTAAGGCCACCATGTTTGCACTTTTTTTATTATTGCAAAACCTTATTTGGCCAAAATAAATTATTTTTCCAATAGAGACATATTTTAACTTTCTTCACATGGCGATATTAACAGTTGTTGAATATCTGTCATGACTGACTTATGATTATAACGACATTTGATGGGAAACGTTTTAAATTAAGATAAAAAAAGGTGACATTTAATTCTAAGACACCATCAACAGATACACAAAAAATGTTTAGGTCGCCATATGAATAAAATCACACTCTAGCTTTTTACTGAAGCAATATTTGATCTTGAACACAAATATATTTTGATATAAAAACTGCAAAAGCACTTACCTCTTATCGCTTCCCCTACACTCCCAATTTAATATCCCCTTTGATATAGTTAATATATTTAAAAAGTAGTACTATAGATGTATACACATGAGGAACTATTACTTCTCTATTGCGGCTTACATTGTAGGCAATCCAATTATTCTATAGAGACAGGCTTACGTTATTACTCAACTGGTTATTTATCACAATGAATAAGGTGAAAATTAAATGTATTCCTAATGTATGTTTATTTTTAATTTACAAAAACAAGAGTTGAATAAAACACAATATCAGTTCTTGTTATAAAAAATATTTTTACACTATTAAAAGTGCCGTGTTATGGAATGTTGTCAGGGAAGGCAGAGGTTTTTAAAACTGTACCTTTGATATGTTCTCAATGACTCTGCTCCCCATTTGACAAAACATACATCATTTCTATTCTAGTGAATATATTTCCGTTGATACATGACCAATGAATGTTCTAAGGATTGATGAAAACGTATTATTATTATTATTATTATTATTATTATTATCATTAGCCCCACAACTTACTACCCGTTCGGGTTATACGCACTTACACTAATGTGTAATGGTAGGGTGATTGTGAGATGAAATGAAGGACCTACAGTTTAACGTGGGATCCGAACCACGGTGGAGGCCTGGCATTCCCCACATTCACAAGTTGTGATTAATACACGTCTTATCAGAGGTGAAAGAAGGGTTTGGCTATCAGATAAATCTGTGCCGGGACCGAGGATTGAGCCCCGGACCCCCAGCACGGAAGTCCGACACCTTACCCTTATACCGCCAGATAATCCCCAATGAAAATATAAAACACAGTTAAAACTAGCCCTGCCCACCCTGGAAACATTCCACGAGAAGCCACTGATTAATAGTGTGTATAGTCTTTAAAGACATCCATACAACGTAAATATTCTTGTTTGAATTTTTTTAAACTTTATTTGTATATTATTATTTATAAAGAAGAAATTCTATATTTTTTTAAGCACTTCGTCTTACTACCTGTTTGGGATCCACAACTTTGTATTAATTACACTACTTTGTTAGGGATTAGGAAAGTGTAATTTATAGGAAGTACACCCGCATTTGCGTGAAGGGATAGTGAAAGATCAACTAAAAAAAATACACCCTCCATGCACCTGGCCGGGATCGAGCCCCAATATCCCAGTCTTCGATAGCTTAATATAACCCTAGAGTAAAGCGTTAGACCATGCAGACACCGAAATGGGTATTTTCTTTATTCGTCAGTAAAATGGCTTCCGTTCAAATTATAGGATACGTTTGACAAATATTCAATAAATATTGAGATTAACATGTGTAGAAAATTATACTAAACTTTTTTATCTAAGGGGGCTACATGGTAGGGAAATGAGTCGCGTTGCAGATTTTTAGAAATCCCCTCTTATTTATGAAGTTGTTTGACATTTTTTTAAATATAGCTAAAATGTAACCGAAAGTTGTATTTTAAAAATATGTTTGATTATATTCATAAAACACTATAAAGCAATCCCCCTTATATTAAAACTGTCTATAGTGACTTTATTTGATAGAGGAAGAGTGGACCTAGATTTATAACATTTCCTTTAAACTCACAAGTACGGACTTTTGCGTAGAGCGTCTATTTTAAAAGATACCTTTAAATTCAAAATTTAAGCTTTTAAAATGTTCAAAAACCTGCTGATAATGTTCACCCACATTTTGTTAAAAACGATATTAAAATAACCAACAACTTTTCAAATAATCCAGGATCTCTAAAGCTCTGTGAAGCGACTCATGCTCTATCGTATATCAATAGTTAATTTAATTTAGAAAAAAAAACTTTTTTTTTATGAAAAATTAAAAGCTATTGATCTTAATTCGCATTCCCTTATGTCCAAACTTAAATCGTTTTAATACCAATTAACACACATATTAAAATAAAACCAATACAGACGATTAAAAAAAAAAGAGAGAGTTGTGTAACATTTTATGGTAAAGTCAAGAACGGGCCAATGTTGTTGACTTACCTCCCACCCTCCTACTTTTTTTTCATCGTTCCAAGGCTCCGGAGGGGATTTCCCTCAAGAGGGAAGGAAGGAAAGAGAGAGAGAGAATTAAGTGCCATCTTTAACCCTTAGCCTTGAAATAGAGCACCAGTTTGTTGAGTTCGCACACCCAACGGAGGGGTGGGGGCGGGAGGGGGGGAAGAATTGAAAGAGAAAAAAAAAACGTTTCTAATAAAAAAACAACCGACTGTAACGAACCAAGAGAGGATTCTTACCTAAAATAAATGATTGTGTAGAAAAAAATAAATTAAAGGTGCTTTAATTTAAAATCTAGATTAGTCTAATATTTTTCTTTTTAACTGTGAGAATAATAATAAGAAGAAAAAGGATTGATTCATAAGATAAGGCAGGGAGACTGTATGATTATAATATATTTACTATGCTGGTGTTTCTCAGTCCGCGGCACTCAGGCCAGTGTGCTCATTTCTGTCAACAACTAAATAAGTTATTAGTTGTCTAGTACCCACTCCGGTGCCCGAATGGTCTAACGCGCTACTCTCGTGTTAGACTAGACTGCCGATGACGGGGATACCGATATTAGAATCTCGTCCGGGTGTACTGAGGGCGGTTTTTACTAAATGGTTTCCTACCTTCCCTCCAAGCAATTGCGCGTACATTTACTAAAAAAAAATAATTACTTTTTAGTCCCAATTCAACTAACGTAGCTATTAATGTGTGAAAAACCCAAACGGAAATAAAGACGTGGGAGGAATTTAAAAAAAAATTGACTCGGCCTTAGTTGCAATTAACTGAGCAATCATTTCTCAAGAATTATGGAATTTACACTTAAGATTATCTGCCCTTAGTTCGAAACTAATATTTTATAATCTTTACTATCCTCTGTAGGTTTTATCTTTTTAATAATCTAGGTTTTATTTACAATAGAATAACTTTCCTTTTGGAAGATGCATAATGAAGCACTGAAAATGTTACGGAATTTCAAAAATCCTACATTATCTAAGACTCTGTTTGTTATTTTTAAATATGACACACGCCAAAATAGAGTTTAAAAGTATTAAAAAAAACCCTAAGGAATTAAAAACCTTTTATTGTAAGTTGTAAGGCTTTAAAAAAAACTAAATTAAAAGGTAGACTGCGTTTAACGTGAAATGTTGCAGTTCTGATATCAAGAGGTTATACATATATATATATATATATATATATATTTAAACTAAGTTAATTACAGTTGAATTTAGTTTTGGTAGCTTAGTTTAGAAACTACTATCATAGAAAATAATAATAATGTGTCTGGGCTACATCAATCTATGTCCCCGTTTGCGGAAAGATTAACTAGTATTAACGCACCGTTGCCCGAAGAGCTCCCGAATGTACTAATCGTACATCATTTCCGTGGAGGCTCTTTCTGTGTTCCGATGAGATGAGGGGATGGTGAAAGTGAATATGACGAGGTGGGACCAATGAAGAGCTTAAGATAGCTTAAGCCCAATTATTAACTAACCAAACATTGGAGACCATTGGAATTATTGCCCTCTTAAGAAAAATACCCAGTACCAGCCGGGAATCAAACCTAGGAAATCCATGTCAGCAGCGATGTGCTCTATTTAACCCCTATACCACGAGAATGGTTAATACTTAAATGTGAGGATATATTTCTTCAAGTAGGTGGTCTTTTCAATCTATGGTTTTTTCCTGGTTCATCCTGTTTTGTTAAAATCACTTTTAAGTTTTGTATCCTTTAATAAGCTTCATAACATAAGACACAGTTAATGCTAATTGGCTATTTGAAATTCCTGTTAATTAGTAGAAGTGCTTTAACAAAGATGAGGCGGGCCTTTCATTCCACAAGCGACGCTATTTTGAAGTCTTTTTATTGGACTAATCTTAAACGTGTAGACATTCACGCTATTTTTAAGTGTACACTGCGTGTTAATTAAATATGAACCCACATAAAAAATAACAGAAGCGTTCGAGTAAGGAACAAAAATGTAAGACGCGTCAGCCTAAAGGTGGTATGGAAGGGGATGCGAGGAAAGGCCAGTGTATTTCTAGTTTTTATGGCAAAATCTTTTTTTTGGACAAGATAAATCAAATATTTCTCCAGTAGAAACATATAGTTTAATTTTATTCGTGTGGTGATATCAGCAGTTGTTGAATCTCTGTCATGGGCATAGCAGCATTGGATGACAAACTTTTTAAATGAAGAGAAAAAGTCCTCATTTAAATCCAACACTCTTGACAGATATTCAACAACTGTTGAGGTCACCACGTGAAGAAAATTAAACTCTATGTTTCTACTCAAGAAAAATTTGATTTATTTTTACAGAAAAATGTTTTTCTATAAAAACAGCAAAAGCACTGGCTTTTACTCGCGTCCCCTTAAATACCACCTTAATTTGATAAATCTAAGTCACTATGCACATTTATGGCCGGTCTTATGACTACTAGATAAATATTGCTATCGGGAGGTTAAAGTTAGCGACCAGATAAAGGTTATCAGCCACTTTAATATTTTATGCGTATTATGAACTGAATTTATCTGCCGGATCTGAAGGATCAATATATTTCAATGCAGAAAACGCAAGGTTGTTACTGTTTTTACTGGTGCGCGCATGCGTATAAGCCCTACTCCTACCACTACTACCTGGCAAGTGGCTCCAACGCTCAACATTTGTTAAATAATGGCAGCTAAATGAGTGCGAGTAAACAGAAGGTGTCACGTGGGTGCAGAAGCTAAGATGTCTTTCAAGTACTAATTTCGGTGTCTGCCAAAATGTGGTCAATACTTGGAAACAACGTTTACAAAATTTAATTTATTGTACTCACATTTTGATAAATTGTTCTTATATAAATATAACTTTACAAATATGTTGTCAGTTTATATAAAAGTGTGAATTAAATGTTCTAACTTTATAGGCCTATAGCTAGAGCCTGGGCCTGTGAATACTAATCACGTGAACCAAGATTTTAACCTAAAAACAGATTCTGATAGTCGAAGCCTCATTAAAAACAACGCGTCACTATGGCCACAACCATTTTAACTTTCAGATAAAAGTTATCAGGTACTTAAACTTGCCGATAAAAATGTGATGGATAAATACATTTTATCTGATAGATAAATGCTATCTGGCAGTCATAAGAGGCACATTTAACTTTTCGACCAGATACAAATATTTATCTGCCAGATTAATATTTATCTGCCAGATTAATATTTATCCAGGATTAATAATACCAGCCCTTAGTATAGTTTATCAGGGCCGTACGCCGGAGTTGTGTAAGGGGGAGGTCAAGAATCAATGTTTTTTATGAATAGGTTTAACTAACTGGCAAACAATACAATAACCTATACATCCATTACTGTTTCCAGCCTGTGGCCTGGGTCAGATTTTTAATACAATATCCCCTGTCCACAAACGTGTGCATCTCGAAGCTTGAAATTCAATTTTTTTTTAATTGGTTTATTTAAAACATGGTCGGAAGAAATAAAATTATGATAAATTTGTTCTGTTTGTTTGAAGCAAATATAGTGTAAGGTGAGCGCGTTACTAACCTGGTGGTCACGGTCCATTCATTCGTCATCAACGTGTGAACCATGAGTTCTTTTCAGAACAATGGATTACGTTGGTGATTAAAAAAGATTGAAATCGCACATGGAATATTCAAGGTTTCTATTATTAAAAATTATACAACACATACACTAATTAAGATACAATTAAAAAACTACAGCTAAACAAGTCACTGAAATAAATAATAACACTAATAATTAAGTCTCTAAGTTAATAAGAGAATGAAAATACATAAAGTGATATTAAATAAATTAATAAATAACTATAAAACACATAATAAAATTTCAAAAATTTCAGATAGTCACAAAAATTTTCATTATTATCAATCACAGTTCACAATAACGATCAATGTCTACGTCACCCTTGTAGTCCACTTAAGTCGCCACCTGTCCCCACGTACGACACACTGTACTGACCCGCGTTACACGAAAGCTGTATTTGCTGATCCTCTCCCAGGCACGCTTACCCACTCGCTAGACACGCTGGCCCACACACTGGACACGATGCCCACTCCCTGGCACGCTAACCCGGATGCGCTAGTCCACTCACTCGGCTAGCCTCAACTCGGACTGGGGGTTCTCTGGCTATGGCTTATCGTGTATATACAGGGGTCATAATTAAGAGTCTGGAATCCTCCATTTCTAGAATAACGTGACTAAAATGAGCCCAGACTCTTCCAGACATGTCCCCTTCCCTCCTCCCCTGTTCCCTCTAGCGCCTTGGCAGTAAGACTGGCTGCATACCTGCTAAACAAGGATGGAGAAAGAAAGAACAAAGAGAGGGGTGAACTACAAGAAGTGGGCCAGTCCCGCTGTCAGAAACTAGTTACAGTATTATGTAATAATAATAATCTAAGGATCATCTGTAATGTATGAATGGATATGTGTATTTTATTGAGAAAAAACACTCTTCCCAAAAGTTTGTCCTCGAGACGATCACATTTTATAGTGCTTAATGTCAACCAATACGAGATATTACATTACTTAATGAAGAGATATAGTTATGGGTTGTTCGCTTATGTACTAATTATAGCTACACTAATGCTCTTAGGGATTAGGAAAGTTATATTTATCGGAAGTGCAACCCCATTTGCGTGGAAGGAGAGTCGAAAAAAATTGTTGGAAACACCAACCTCGTTATTTCACCACCGGCGTTATTTCAAAATATGGCTCACGCCAAAATAAAGTTGAAAGATTCCAACAGGGCTCTTTTGTTTATCAACCCTATGGATTGAGTTTTATTAATAGAAACAATGTGTGAAAATGTTACAATATTTCATTAAAAAAAATTTAATCGTATTTGAGGAGTTATGAGACTAGGTTTGATAAAAAAGGGGCTCAATATTAATCCTAGTAATTCTTGTATAGGCTCACTTCAGATCATTTCAAGAAATTTTAGCTTTAGCAGTGAGCTTTCTTCTTTATCTTGAGCTAAGAAGTTTCTTAGTTGTATATACCCTTTTTGCTTAACAACACAACAAAGGGTATTTTTATGTGGAGGGTGAAAAGGAGTACAAGCTTGGACAGAATAGAGAAGTAGCTTCAGAAAAGTACACAGAACATCGTATTTTAAGCCGTTTGGCCTGAGAACGATTGATACTTTCTTGCTGACTGAGGCGGCCGCCTTAAGCTCTAATTGCACTGAGTAAAGGTTGATTGAAGAGCTCGGGAATTGAATCACGGTTGGTTGAATTTAGGATAGTTTTTCCTAAAGGGATTTAAACCCATTGATTTCGGTGACAAACTTATGTGGATGAATTTCCTCTCAAACCGGCACCAGTGGCCATGTTGTTGCAGGTGTCAAAGCCGTAACCGGCTGGATTACCATTGTCTAAGCTGGGGTTCAAATCTTTGCTGGGTGTATTGGAGGTGATTTTATATTTTGACTTAGCACTTTAGTTTTACTGTCCTCTCTCCACGCTAATAATCTTCTTATACCTATCCCATGGATTAAACAGTCAAATTAAACTTCTATTAAAGCAAATTATACGAATAAAAAAATTTGATGATGCACTTCGGTGGTCATATGGTCTGAGGCTTCACTCTCGCAATAGCCAAGACTCCTGATGACAGAGAGAACAAGGTTCAAATCTTGGTCAGGTGTACTAAGGGTGGTTTTTTCTAAGAAAATCCACCCTACCTCCACGCATATGTGGGTGCACTTCATTTAAATTATACCTTCCCGATCACTAACCCATTAGTGTAGATGTGTGGATAGCCCTAATTGGTGGTGAGAAGCTGCAAACCTAGAAAAACCTCAATCCAAAACACCTTTCTTAAGTTAAACTGTTAAACCTTGTACTAAACGTACTGATTGAGCAAAGGAAAACCTGCTTCGGTGGCCGCATAGTCTATGGCGCTACTCTCGTAATAGTCAAGATTGTCCATGACTAAGAGATCGAGGGTCGAGTCTCGGTCGGGTGTATTGAGTGTGGTTTTACCAAAAATTGTTTTCAATTATCCCTCCACGAAAATTTGGCTACACTTTCTCTAAACATAGCCTTCCTAATAATTAAAAGCTATTAGCGTGTTAAGTACATAAGCGTTTACTCAAATGGGGATTAAGAAGTGGTGCAAAAAAAATCCATTTTTAACTACATAGTATTTATTTATACCATAATCTATTCAAGTGAAGGGATATTTCGTGATCAAAAGCTAGAATTTTGGAAAGGCGTGCTTTTTTGAACAAACCCGTTGTAGAGCTATTTTATGGTTTTCCAATCATCAGTTTCAAGACCTGCTTTGTATCGATTTTACTCTCTCCACACGCTCTATATTACAATTTGTACACTCATATCAACTACAAAATATAAATATGTTCACACATCACTCTTCAAAAATAGTTGGAAAACTACTGGTCTTAATAAATGAAAGTAGCTCACTCTCTGTATTGGTTTAGGACTTTAATTGTAAGTTTTTTAGCAATATTTTATTAACGGTTTAATAAAGGTGGCACGTGATTAGGTGGAAGCAAATTAGAAGGAAATGTACATAATTTGCTTGAAAGTAGAAAAATATAACCACTTTGGAATTGTTTTGTTAAGGAGAACCTTTTAAAAATACTAGCACACTATTTTGTGGAAAGTATGAATAACATTCTACTATGTTATTGACGTTATTTTATGGTTATGGAAAGTCTATATCCAAAAATGATAGCTGCATATCACATGATTTGACTTATGAATATATGTAAATAGGTTTTAGTAACTTGTATAACTGTAAAAATAATTATTTCTTATCAAAATCAGATTTTGATTGAATAGCCGTATGTATAAGTGGTATTTAATTCAAACCCAGAGTGGGGTTGGTGGATTTTTTCTTGAGCAGTAAAAATCCGTTTCACAACTTCCTTATCTGCTCCTACATCTCTTTCTTGGTCTCCCTTTGCAGTATTTTCCCTACACATTTCATTTCCATCCTTTCCCTTTGAGATTCCCTCCTTCTCCATCCTCATTACATGCCCATACCTTCCTCCCATATACTCCTAGTTCCACTCTTTCCCAGATATCTTTATTCCTTATCCCGGTTCTCCTCTTGACAGCTAACATTCTTCTCACAAACTTCATTCCTATACCCTCCTCTTTCCTAGTCTTTCTTACATTCACTGTCGATGTTTCTGCTGCTTGTGTGACAAAGGGTACAAAGTACGCCATGTACAACATTTCCTTAAACTTCAACGGCACTACTTCAAATAGGAGAGTGGATAAACAATATGTGAACTAAAACAGTTTCACTCGTCTGGCTGTCACATGATTGAGCAACATTCGAGTGCACAAGAGTTTCTTTGGAAGGCGTGTGGGTTGAGAAATGAAATGATCCTCACTGGTTGGAAGAGTACGAGTACCAGAGAAATGTATTCAAGTCTTGACAACGACAATGACCAGTCTGACAACTCGGATAAGAGTATTAGAAGGAAGATAAGAAATAAGACCAGGTTTTTTTAAAGAGTCGACTAGAAAAAAAAACTCGCTTGGAGAAACTAGTAGAGGCCGAATAAAATAAGCGTCAAGATGAAGGAAGGTATAGAGAGGGTTCGTTAGTACCACCAAAAGCCACCCACACCCTTTCCATTCTCCATAAAGTGGCTTCACGCTCAAGTGTTAAAATCCAAGCCTCCCACCCACCTCCCTTCTCCCACGTGCTATCAAACTCAACTCCTCTTCCCCTCTAACACCTCTCGGTCCCAAGAAGTTCTCACTCGCGGGTTGGAGCGTAGGGTTTACTCGCTCTTGAATGGCCGAGGTATGATCTCAGGACCATGTGCTGATGGAATCTTGCAACGGATGCTGTCTCGTGGTTCGTTGAGGGTGGATGTAGGACGCGGGGAGGGATTAGGAGAGACTGGCTATGATAACAATAGGAGGGGGGGATCTCGTTTGGATGGCTGACAATCTCGATTTGACACGTTTTTAATCGGTGCTAGAAAAAAGTCAAAATTATTTATGTTTCTTCTTTGTTTTTAAATTGTTTATACATAATATAATAATAATAGGCCGACTTAAATATATAGACAATATTATTTAACTACTGCATAGCCTCATTAATAAAAACTAATTAAGGCCTAAGTCTGTTCGGACTATCGAAAATTTGGATGGAAAAAGAGAGGATGCTAAAGAAAATTATGAAAAATTAAGTATGTAGGAAACATGACCATAAGGAAGGCCAAGAAAGAGATGGGAGGAGCAGATAACAGAAATTGTGCAAGTGAGAGGAGAATAATGGAAGTAATTAAAGTAGAAAGAATGGTGGAAAGATAGAGCAAGATGGGGGCATTTTACTAAACTGGCCCGGTCACCGGCTGCAAACAGTTGATGATTATGATGATGAAGATGAGGATTAAGCGGGATAATAAATACTGCTCTGCAGGGTGACCACGTGTTCACTTTCTCACGTCAGTAACATTTCCAGTAATTTAAATGACATATCATTAGGTCATCAATGTTTGTAAAAGTTTTCTGCAGCTCTACACTTTTGTCTATCCTCAACCAATTATTTTACATCTTTGTACTTTCTTCGGCCAACATCGTCCGCTATCTAATTCATGTACTTCATTCTGTCTTTGTCTCCCTCTTGAATGTATCCCTTCCACATCTTGTTCTATAATTATCTTCGTCAAACTCAGTGTCTCAGTTTATCTTCTACCATGTTAACTCTTTTTTGCTGTATACCTTTCTTAATCTTCCTTTCCTCATTTGCTTTTCTTAGCACTTCTGTAGTTTATACAATGTAATATCTACTGTAGATTTACATTTACAATACATATATATATTACTGTAGTTATTTTCAGTTAAATAACAACACATCGTGCTGACTACCACCTGTAAACATTAAATAGGGCTATCAATTACTATCATTGTTTCTCAAAATTGTACTTTTAGCTTTGAACACGTTTTCAATAAAATATATCACATTTGACTCAGCAATGTTTCCCCACTATCCTGAAATCGTGTTAGGGTTATCTGAAATTTCAGATCAACAGGATTAAGATTAAAGGGACTATGTTTATATATCCATAGACTCCATAGAAAAATAGGCCACACTCGAATCGCGAAATAAAGTATTCCTGTCAGTCGGTCCACACGAATTGTGGAACAACCTGTAATCCCATTCAACTCCTAACCACTAACCTAGCCTAAAGTAATCTAGCCTAGCCTAACCTAACATAATCTAACCTAAGCTAAACTAACCTCTATGCTCCATTTTGAACAAATGTCATGATGAATTTAATTACCATCCCACAGTTCATGTAAGGGTATTACCGAGCTTGGATGAGCTGTTCCGCAATTCGTGTGCACCGGAAAAATATAAAATGTATTTTCTGTCTCCAAAATATTTAGACTATTCAAATAACAGTGCATGAGAGTTTTCAATCCGAAGAGTTGTCCTGATTTTCTTCCTCATCTATTCGAGGCAGCGTATGCACTCAAAGACCTTCAGCTGGTTAGTGCCGCCCACCCGCAACATTTGGGAAAAAAAGGGTATCTACTAGAGAAGTCGTGAATAAGTGCAGTGATTTCCCATTGCCTTAGAGGCATTGAAATTATTCAAGCGAGACAAAAAGTCCATACATATTTTACTTGATAGTGATCTCGCATTATGCCTTCAAAGGGTGTTTCATAGTAGAGCAATGAGACAAGTTGCAGGCGTTTATAAATCCTGCATTAGGGTAACTTGATAAATTTGCTAAGATATATTTTAATATCATTTTCACCAAAATATCGCTAGAATTGAAATCCATCGGCTTCATCCAGATTTGAACACGCGAACTTCCAGTCATGAGGTCATAACTTTACCACAAGACCACCAAATTCAACAGATATGTACATGTTATGTGATAATAAAACTTGTTATTTATTTATATTTTAATTCTATAATATTAAATGATCTTTGTGATACCCGTGTCGGTGAATATGCGGACAAGACGTCAGGGTAATCTAGTCCGGTTTGCCGGTGATGGGGATGGGAGGTCAAGGTTCAAATCCTAGCTAGGTAAACTGTGGGTGTTTTTTTTTTACTAAATGTTTTTTTACTCGTCCTTTAGTCAAAAGTGGGTACACATCCTCTATTTTTACCTTCCTCATCCTATACACCAGTGAAATAGAATATTCGGTTTAATCCGGCCGGATATTAAGAAGCACGTCAAAAAAAAACCCACTAACATATTCACGTGTAACCAGTGTAGTTAGAAGGTGTAAATCCTGTCCCCAACTCCAAAAGTAGCGTTAAACTCTGTCCCTCCCTCCATCCCTCCCTCCATCCCTCCCCCTTCACCCCCTATTTCCCTCCACACAGACTTTGTAATAGCCAGTCAGAAGATGATCCCAGGAAGCGAACCAACTTTATGATATGCAAATTTCTGTAAGGGAAAGCTTTCGCAAATCTTAAGGGTTTAAAGGGATTTATATTAGAGGACAGTCTATGTTATTAGAATACTTGCAGAAACGTGTGACTTTGTCAGAATAGCCAATAACGTCTTACGCGTTAAAACAATTTTATGGGAGATGTTTCAAGGGCGGTATATTTGGATCGAGATTAGCATTTTAATAGCTCAGTAATGTTCTCAAGGAAATAAACCAACTATATTGTACCCATTTGACTTAATTGTAGTACAATTTGAAAGGATATGACAGTTAAAATGTTTTAAATAGACCTAAAAAAACAATCATATATAGATTCTACATTGGTGAACAAAACTAAGTAAGACTGACTACTATTCCATTAAGTCCCCCAATGCAGTTTATTTTATTAGTGTTAAAAATAAGTTTGGTTCGGAAATGTTAATATGTAATTTAAATGTGAAAAATTCACCGGCCCAATAGTTGAGATGTTAAGACTTTCTGTAGAAATAAAAAAACTAATAGGTCTATTACGATTTTTGAATACAGGGACCTTTCCTTGAATATGTTTCAAAATAAATTTGAAACTTTTATCTTTTAATCTAGAAATAATTGTATATGAACAGTTGTTTGATTGTCGTTCGACTGGCAAACCCATGGTTTTATCTTACTTACCTACAGTAGCCCCATGGCTTCTTTGGTGCTGACTGACAGTTCACAGCTGACTTCTGACAGTCAACATTTAGGTATATACCTAAATTTTGACTGTCTGAAGTGACAGCTGCTAAACACATGTTTTTTGCAGATCATATGGTTCGGCATAGAGATATATAATTTGGTCTGGTTGCTTTTCAAAGCCGTCAGCCGTCAGCTGTCAGTCAGCACCAAAGAAGCCATGGGACTACTGTACTTACTCTTTGGCGTTAGGAGCTCAAAAGTCCAATGCTACACTTACATAAGTACACCAACTATCCAGTCCATCTTAATATGTCATATCCCTATCTTGAGATAGTTCTATCCAGTCCACCTCTTTACACCCTATCTCTCACTTGAGCTAGTTCTATCCATTCCCCTTCATTACACCCTATTTTCTCTCTTGAGATAGTTCTATCCAGTCCACCTATTTACACCCTATCTCTCACTTGAGCTAGTTCTATCCATTCCCCTTTATTAACCCTATCTCTCATTTAATCTAGTTTATTCATTCCCCTTCATTACACCCTATTTCTCTCTTGAGCTAGTTCTATCCAATCCACCTCATTACACTCTTTATAAGATGAGCATTTCACACATTAATCTGCTGCCAAACATTTCACATATTTGGTGTACAAATTTAACCATTTTCGGGAATTTATCCCTGGTGAGTAAATATTATAAATTCCATACACCAACCTCACTCAATTTCATCAAATAGTGACCAATTTCCAAATGTCAAAATCTCAAATGTTTGTATATCTACAAAGTTTGTGATAATAAGTATCTGGCCGTATTCTTTGTTGGTCTATCCAAAGGTACACAGAATAATGGATTGGGCCACATGTGGTCCACGAGCTGCAAGTTTAAAAGCCTTGGTTTAGGTCTTCCCACTGGCCTCATTCCACCAGGTTTTTCAAGTCAATATCTAGAACGCTACTCTACGATACGATAACCTGGTGATAATTTTGCACAGTGAGATAGCCCGTTCTAGGCATGGTAAAATGTAGAAGCATTTATGTAAATTTTTACTTAACTCTGGTGTCACACTAAATCAGTAATACAAGTAGCACAGATTATATATACCGTCTAACTGTAGCTGGGGGTGATAGTAACCGGGGTGATAGTAGCTTGGGGATAGTAGCCGGGGGTGATAGTAGCCGGGATAATAGCCAGTGGTGATAGTAGCTGGGGGATAGTAGCCAGGGGTGATATAGTGGCTGGTGATAGTAACCGGGTGATAGTAGCCGGGGGATAGTAGCCGGGGATAGTAGCCGGGATAATAGCCAGGGGTGATAGTAGCTGGGGGATAGTAGCCGGGGGATAGTAGCCAGGGGTGATATAGTGGCTGGTGATAGTAACCGGGTGATAG
>CABFWB010000451.1:174650-185922 GCA_902151455.1 Timema bartmani | reverse complement strand
GATAGTAACCGGGGGATAGTAGCTGGGGGTGATAGTAGCTGGGGATAGTAACTGGGGGTATAGTAGCCGGGGTAACATATAAGGTTGTTAATAGTAGCTGGGGTCATAGTAATGCCTGGGCTAGCTTGATTGTAGCCGTAGGTATTCCGAGAACCTTGGATGGGCCTCATACTACGCCATTTTCCTAGTACCCGCCTTCCTGATATTCAACTCCGGGCTGAACTTTTGTAGTGATTCCCGCAATTTACTTGGTAGCAGGGCCATGCCTCTAAACTGTCTTTTATTTTTGGGGGGTGGAGTTGGAGCTTCAAAAGTAGCCGGGAATGAGCCAAATGTCGGACGGATTAATACATAAAAAAGACCCGCTTCGGTGGCCACGTGATCTAATGCACTACTTTCACGGTAGACTTGACTGCCAATGACGGGTAGATCGAAGTTCGAATCTCGGTCAGGTGTACCGAGGGTGGATTTTTCTAAAATGGTTTTCTACCCTCCCTCCACGCAAATTCGGTTAAACTTCCTATAAATATATGATGAGGTGGAAAATATTAGACGATCTATAACGAAGAAAATAATGATCAACGTGCTGAGGTTTGCCTGATGACCGGTGGAGCTCACCTTTATCTTAAAAAAAGTGAGAAAGTGTAGTTCGCTTTTATTTAGCAAGTGAATACTACACTTTTCCTTTAAAGTGTTAATTTTTAACTTACTAATCTTTGGCCCCACCCTGTATAACCTCCCTAATACCTAGAACCATTAGCGCATAGTTAGTATATAAGCATATAACGCGAACGGTTAGTAAGACGCGATGCTAAAAAAAAAAATATTAACTTTATTAAACCCTCAAAGTATGTGTTGCTGTCTAAAATAGTCCCGAGAGAAACGTTACTTTATTGATGTCCCATAACACAAACACACGTGGGCCTACACGAACCGTCTCCATAAAGTTGGGTTGAGCGTGGGAGGCAGATCCGAGAAAGACCGGCTAGTTCCGCTCGCTGACGTGTGGAGCGTGAGTGGACGGGCGACGCTATTTTGGGCCACGTGCAACCAACCCCCCCTTCCCCTCTTTGAAGGATTGGAGTCAGAAGGGGAACAAATATGAAACGGAAACTTGATTGGGTTTAGGAAAACCAAAGGGTTTTATTTTTCTAGACCCTTAGGTAAGAGGATGTACTGTGATCTTCTAAAAATAAATCTTGTTCTTAATTTTGATAAACGTCGACTTTTAATAACCCTCTGAGCCCTAAAAAGTGGTTTTAGCGATGCTGTCTGTGTCTTTACTGGTCTTAGAGCCGAAATTATTTTACTGATTGAGTTAAAACATTTATTTTTTATCACCGCGTCTTACTACCTGTTCAGGTTTTACGTATATATGATGATTACTCTAAGGGGGGTAGGGATGAGGAAGAAAGTATTTCAGAGGAAGCTACCCTAATCTGTGTGGAATGAGAGTGTGAACAATTAATGGAAAAAATAGCCACAGTAAAAGAGGCAGGGATTCGAATCCCGATATCTCCGTCATCAGCAGGCCAATCTAACAAGAGCGTAACACCTTAGACCATCCGGCCACTGAAGTGGATCGTTAACAATTGGATATAGAATTTTTCATAAGGTCCCCTTCCGAGGGGTGTTTCTAATTATCGTTCTTATCTTAGATGAAGGGTAGTTTTCTAAAGGGAAAATATAGCTTTGTCAATCCCCCTCCCCGCTCTGCATGCTGTGTGTGGACCTGGAGATCTGTCAGGATCTCTTTGGCCGAGGATAATGATATGATTATTTGTGTGGGCTCATGATTGACGTTAGACTTTGTTTTTCAAAGGTTTATCAATACTACTATTCTAATCCAAATGTTATGTTGTTAGAAGCGAAGTTAAAATAATGAACTTAGTGAATATAGAGAAGCGAGTGACCGAACGAGGTGTTTTGAGGTTTTACCTATGGCCTGGATGACTCTTAGGCGGTCCATGCACGGTTGTCAAACCCGGTTCCCCGGGATTGAGTGGTACTTGGCGTGACCCGACGACTTGGCCCGCGTGGCCCCGTGACAGGCGGCGCGACCTCCTAGCTTACGATCTCCCGTGATCAGCCAGCCCCGAGGTCTTCAAAACCCCCCTCTTATTTAAACCGGTGAACGGCCTAGTTTCTATCTATGGCTGGCTGACACTTCCCTCTCGTGTCAGCACTACTAGTTTGCTTTTTTTTTACTGATATATCACAACTATCCTCACAACATCTATTAGGTCACTTGCTATTTACAACATAAAATGTTTATACAACACGCCTTCCAAATGAGGCTGGCTGGTGACAAATTAATGAGTTTCTTTAAATTTTCATTAAATTCATATCCAAGTACAGTTTAACATTACAAACAAAATGGCGTGTATCATTTATCCGGAAGGATACTTTACATAATCGGATATCTCCAATTTTTATCATATCTCCATAATTTTTTGATATAAGAAATAACTTATCATTGGAAATTTGTAGGACTATAAAAAATAAAAACTTTTATTATAATTATAAATTTATCAAATAAAGTTTCCGAGACAAAGAAACTATTATTTTTAAATGGAGGTCCGGGAAATAAAGAGTTGAAATTTTACAGAACAAATTAACTCCAGATAATCAAAAAAGCTTTTCAATGAGAAAACACAAGATGAAAATTGGGGGGATGGGGAAAAGTGGGCGTAAATAAGTTGCGGGCTATCGAAATTTACGAAACTAATAGAAATAATAAACTACTTCTTTGTGAGATAGATTTTTATTTATTTGATATATTTAACGTTCGATTCCCCGGCTTTATTTACCCTCCCTTACCCGCCTTGGTAACGTAGTTAGTTAACGCGCTAGATTCATGTTCGGCTAGACTGCCGAAGACGGGGAGATCAAAGTTCAAATATTGGTAGGGTGAACTGGGGGTAGTTTTCCCTAAATGGTTTTCAACTCTCTCTCCACGCAAATGCGGGTTCTCTTCCGCTGAATTCAACCTTCTCATTTCCTAACCCATTATCGTAATTAGTATATTAGCGTATAACCCGAACGGGAAAAGACGGAGTGCTAAATAAATAAAACAAATAAAAAATATTTTCCCTCAAAAGTAAAGTTGTGCTACGGATTTTTATCACTCGAGAAAAACCTGTCGACCCCGACTGGATTTTAACCCACGAACATCGGGTCCTGAGGCGACAACTTTAACCCAAGACCACCTAGGCCGATGAGAGATGGAAACATCAATTTTGTTTAAGAGACTGAAAAACTACAAGAACTATCGAACATCAAAACTAAATACCATCGACAAGGGGATGAACTAATGTAGGGAAAACCTCATTAAAAATTCAGAGAAAAACCAGGAATTAACTAGTGATGAGAGAATAGTTAAATAAAACATCCTCTGATAATATAGCTTGGTGAACCGTTATGCTCTTTGTTGAACAGCAATGTGTTTTTTTTTAAATATATTTCTGTAACAGTCCATTCATGATAGAATCGTAGAGAAAAGTGGTAAAAGTTATAATAAATATGATAAAAAGTTAACGGAATTTTGTATTACTATTTTATATTAATTTTCTCCCACTCCCAATAAATATATTAAATAGCCCAAGGCAACCAAAACTAGAAGAAAAATAATAATCCTCTTCTATTAAATTTCAATCAGTACTCACATGCACACTTAAATTACAATCATAAACATCAAACCATTTTAAACAAACAAAAATCCCTCAGGACATTAATAATAATAATATATTATTATTATTACTACTAAAATTATTATTATAATTATTACTTTAACTTTCCCGTGGCCCGTATTAACTCGGCAAAGGCTGTCAAAAATTTCCAAGAGGTACATTATTCCAAACCGAAATAATAATTAAAAACGTCTTCCACTTTAGGATTTAATCAACATGAATATACCAGTATCATTGGCTTCTCTTGGATAGTGGCGTCAGTATATTATTGTCTATTTTTCCGGTGACGGGTATGGATTTAAATTTTCCGGTAAATTTTCGATGAGATTTTTTTTTTGTAATGTTGATTTGCAACCGAGGTAGGTGAGTATACTGGGCTAGGGGAGAAGGTAGGCTACCTAAGAGTCAATTGGAAGGCGAGTGTGTGTAATATTGTATGCTATGAGTTGCGAATGACAAAACGAGCGTTGCGAGGTTGTTATGATTATTCAATAAACAAATAAACTAGAGGAATTGACCACAACAGTTTGGAGGATGAAGAGGATTGAGCCCCTCGTGGCTGACTACAGAACATCGAAGGCTAGAGGTCACTCTGCCAGTTTCGGGGCTACGCGGGCTAAGACGTCGGTCTATCAGTACCAGCCTTTAAGTTCTTTCATTCTAACTTCATTTCTAAAATCACATTTTTAATATATATAGTAGTATTAATAGATCTCTTTAAAAGCCAAGTCTAACGTCAATCACGAACCCACACAAGTATTCAATATCACCTCCCCCTTAACCTCAGCCAAAGACATCCTGACAGATTCCAGGCCCACACGCAAAGATAGAAGAAGGGGTGGTGACATATATATATATATATAAATATATATAGACATATATAGATACATATACATATATATATATATAGATACATATACATATATATATATACATATATATATATATATATATATATATATATAAATCCATCAAAAAATGTTTTGGGGAGACAAGTTTAGGGTGGGGAACAGGGAAAAAGTTGTTAGGAAATACTAAAGCCAACATTAAAATTATATTAATGGTCTTATTTGCACCCACTTTGGTGGCCGCATGGTCTAAGGCGCTACTATCACACTAGATTGGATTTGATCACATTCGGGTGTACTGAGGGTGGGTGTTTTTATAAATGGTTTCTCACTCTCTACGTAAAAGCGGGTACATTTTCTCTAATTCAACCTAACTCATCCCTAACCCACTAGCGTAATTAGTCTATAAGCGTATAGCCTGAACGGGTAGTAAGACGCGGTGCTAATATATATTGTATATATCTTACTGGTTGTAAATATAAATTAAAATCAAAACAAATAATGGCAATTAATGATGAACATTTTTCTCGTTCGAGTTTCCAAATCGTCAAGTCTCAAGGGAAGTATTCGTTAAGAATTTTATTGGAATATACACATAAGTACTAACATAATATCAGCTCAATTGCAAACCTGGTGTTAGTGACATATTCTACCACCGAGCACTGTAGTCGATACGTGAGTGTTGTATGAGAACTGGAATCGCTGATACTGTTTTATTGTTACTCATTTAAATAGTAGGTTTTTTGTTGTTGTTTTCCAGAAAAATTTCAATTAAAATTTCCTTATTTTATTTCTAGTAAGGGGGATGGGGGTTGGATTTAGAATATCAAATAATCTTACCAAGTACTTTTTTCACCACAAATTACTACCTGTTAAGGTCACTACGCATATATTCTGATAATTACTTTAATGGGGTAGGGATTAGGAAGGAAGCATTTTAAAGATAATCTACCTGCATTTCCGTGGTTGTAGAATGTAAAACCATATAGTAAAAAACACCCTTAGTAGACCCGACTGGGATTCGAACCCAGATATCTCCATCATCAGCGACCCAGTCTAATACGAGAGTAACGTCATAGACCATTCGGCCACAAAGGCGGTTTACGGAGTATTATAAGTGTTTTAGTTCCAAAATTGTTTTACTGTTTCCCTCCAAGCAAAATGAAAGTATTTTTATTATAAAATTCTACCTGGTTCACTCCTAGACCAATAATTACTCGATGGTGTGAGCCCGCAAGTGAGTTATACCAACCGAGTGGCCGCCACCGCCGTTAGTGATAATAGTGCCAACATGTGCAGATAGAAGGTGTCATGTGGTCAGCACAGAGAGCCCTGCGGCCGGTAATCTCAGGTTTCTAAGCCGAGGCTGCTATTTTTTTCATTCAAGTTATATCCTCATTTGTCCTCATGGGGCTGGGTTTGAGCCCGTTTCAGACCCATTACTTCACATATAGTTTTGCGAAAGCGCTGGGGAATGAATTCGGGACCATTGGATCTATAGCCAAGAACTCTGGATACTAGATCCCAGTGGCTGTCCATTTCTAGACCAATAGTAGGTCTATAATTAAATGCCCAGACGGTTAGTGGTACGTGGAGAAAGACGAAAAAAGAAAATTATTTTTTTTTCGTTTGAGTGTAGTGACAGACAGACTGGATCTTCTCTAAAACTAAGGTATTGGTTTTTGATAAAGACGGATTAGTAAAGAATTGTCAACTTAGTATACATGGAAAACCGTTATAAAACGTGAATGATTTTGTGTATTTGGGCAGAAAGTTCTGTGAATGCATCTCGGATAGTAGTTGGATGTATGTGGACTATTGCAAAGAATAAGGTAGTATCGAAGGAAGCGAAGACGGCAGTATATACGAGTGTGTTAACGCCAACGTTGTTTTACGGATGTGAAGCTTGGGTTTGTCTGGAGAAACATAAGAACAGGATGAATGTGGTTGGAATGAGATATTTAAGAAATGTATGTGGACAGTCAGTAATGTCTGAGTGCTGAAGTAGTGTGGTTTGAAAGGGAATCCAATATGTCAATGTGAAAGAAACGTCTTACGTTGGTTCGGGCCTGTTTGAGAGGATGAATGTGGATGTAGTGATGAATTAAATATATGAAGGTAGAGTGTGTGGATCAAAAGGAGGGGGTAGGTAATGTAAAACGCGGCTAAATGTTTTAGACGAATGTGTGAAAAAGAGAAAAAATACAAGTTTTAGGAATAAAAGAGCCTGTATGACTCGGTGTATGGATGTTGTTAAAGTGAAGGAAGTATGAAAGGATAGGGAAGTGTGGAGAAAGTTAGTGAAGATGGATTAAGTACAAATTTAATTAATTCAGTTATATTCAGTTTCTTGCCTACCCCATAAGGGAATTGCGTGATTAGGTATGTTTGTTTTTTTAGGCCTTTGCTAACAAAATTAAAGTTATGAATAATATATTAATTACTTGAATCAATTAATAACCCAAAACAGCAATTTTCAACAGTAAACGTCAACTCACTGATTTAATTAGATCTTAATACGTGATAATTGACAAAAATAGTAGGTTTATTAGTGCCTCAAATCACATTCGTAATGAGCTCTAAAACCTTCCCCCATACGTGAGGAACCCAAACCTCTTATAGGTGATTGAGTTGGTATACGTCTTTTCAGTTAGCGCCTCTACGCTCTTGACCAAGGCCTGTGTCTATACCTTCCCCTCTCAGGTAGTATCGCCTCATCCCTCCCCTTCCTTACCTATCCTGGGTTTTTTTCTTCTTCTCTTGAGTCTGGACTTCGCCAAAGTTGAGGGGCAAGCGGGGGTGAAAAAAAAAACTCGGCCGAAGTACACAAGAGATGACATCATAAAAAGGAGAGCTTTTACAGTCGTGACATTTGTTGGTGAGAGTGTGGGGAAGTAGTTGGAGAGGGAAGTAAGGATGAGGGTTGGGGGGAGGGAGGGAGACAGAGAGGACGAGTGTATTAGTGACCAGCCGCGGTTCTGACCACATGATGGTTCCACCGGATTTATGACGCTATAGGATCTCCGAATTTACCACGACTTTTTTTTTTATTACTACACCCCTTCTCCGACACTTCCTTTTATACCCCCTTACTCCCTACCCAAACCCCCAGAAACCCCTTTACTCTTCACAGAGGGCCAATATCGACTTGGACCCGACCGATACAACGTGGCCGAGCAACATTACAGACGATTCTGGTTGTTTTTACTTTCTTTTTTTAAAATCCAATATATTGGACTTCCAAGGATACCACCCTCTTCTTTGTAAAATAATTTTTATTTCCTTTCTTTTTTTGTGTGTAGCCCTGTGTTTCCCCTAATAGTAAAGAGTTATGGTTGGTGGAGTAACCAGGAAATGATACGCATTTTATTAGAAGGAAGGTTGTCATTAGTTTATGAGAAACAAAATCCTCATTGAATCTTTCAGAGGAAGTGACTTGTTGGTCTAGGGGCAAGGTGTCAGACTTCTGTGCTGGGGTCCGGGGTTCAATCCTCGGTCCCAGCACAGATTTATCTGATTTCCAAACTCTTCCTTCACCTCTGACATGACGTGTTTTAATAACAAATTGTGAATTTGAGGAATGCCAGGCCTCCACCGTGGTTCGGATTCCACGTTAAACTGTAGATCCTCCATTTCATTTCACAATCAACCTACCATTACACAGTATCGTAGTGCGTATAACCCTAACGGGTAGTAAGGCGCGGTGCTAAGGAAAAAAAAAGTCGTTTTCAAACGATATTATATTATTATTAGCACCGCGTCATACTACACGTTTGGGCTACACGCACTCATGCTAATTGTGTAATGATAGGGTGATTGTGAGATGAAATGGAGGACCTACAGTTTAACGTGGAATACGAACCACGGTGGAGGCCTGGCTTTCCACACATTCACAAGTTGTGATTAATACACGGTGAAGGAAGGGGTTGGCAATCAGAGAGATCTGTGCCGCAACCGAGGATTGAACCCCGAACCCCCAGCACACAAGTCCAACACCTTACCCCTAGATCACCAGGTCACCAACAATATTATAAATACTTATAGAATAAGGTTACTTATATTGTAAAGTATTGTCAAAGTTGAAATAAAAAATCTAAAAGGTATTTTCTATCAAAATCCTACATCAGATTGTGATTTACAAGGATGGCAACGACTTACACCAGTGATTTGACTTTCCAGTAATTAAATTAATATAGAAACTAAATACTTAATTATTTTAGCTCCTCTCGGATCGATTAGCTCGTGGATTAAACATCAGGTTTGCTGCTGATAAGAAGTTCAGAGGGACCTTTTATGAAAGCGTTTCGTGAAGCGCGACGAGTGATGACACGATTACACACGTTCTCTAAATACACACGAGACAATGAGGCTACAGCCACGCTTGCAACCTGGTCGCCGCGACCAGGACGCTGCGACCAGGTCGCAGTAGTGTATTACATTGATTCTTATGAGGGTGGCCACGCTTGGCGACCAGCGACAGCGACAGGTTTTAGAGCGCTTTCGTGAGCGTTTTCAGGTCACAACGACAAATACGCTCGCCTTTATTTCTTTTGGAGGTGGCCACACTTGGCGAGAACACTGGACACTTGTGTGGGTTTGCTTGCGTCATCCTAGGTAAAAATATCGACCAATAAGGTGCTCGGGACCACGCTATCACTCCTCCACTAAGCATTTTCACTAACTTTCTCGCAAACCGCCCAGTGTTTCCCGCCCGTCTGGAGTTTGACACTCGGTAGAGTACGGGTACTTAGCAATGTTTGATAACGAGCTATTTATTTATAAATGAAGTGCAAACAGGGATGTTAAATCCAAGCTCTGGATAGAGGTAGCAGTTGCAACAGTCGAGGGTTGGGATGAATTAAACAATGAAGAAAGAAATGAACAAGGTAAGCAAAATTGTATTAATTAGCAAAATTAAATAATAAAATCATACAATATACAGTATACAAACTAACAATAGATTGAAATGCTTGGCAAGGGCTTGGAGCGCAAGGGTTGTTTCCAATGATAGTAATTAATTCCAGATAGTAGATAATATTATTTTAAATGCCGTGAACATACGAAAATTGGCATTTTATACGTAACACCGAAAACATTTTAATTAAATAGGGGTGTTTACTCAGGTTTCTTACAAGTCTGTCCATAAGTACGTCTCTGCATATTAATGGGGTGGATACCGTATTATCTCACCTACGTTTCTTCTTCATACTACTATGGCTAATAACACAGCTCCACGCCTTGGTGCTATGATAACTGGTCATAAAACGCGGCGACCTGGTCGTCGCAAGCGTGGCCGTAACCTAAGTGCTTTTGTATCCTGTCACGCGTCATGTATGTCGTTGAGATCTGAAAAGTGTGTCGTCGTAACCTAAAGATCGCTGCGTCAAAAATGACGAACTACGATCCAAGATACATTATATTAAATGGGGCCTTTTTATACAGTCGTTATATTTTGTGTCGCGGAGTTGGCGAGTACTGTAGGACTACTGACCTCTATATGCCACTAGTGTTGGAACCACAGTGCACCTCAATACCAGTATCAGTATACTTCTGCGTCCACTTATTTGTGTTTGGGTATTTATTGTCTACCACTTTATTTGTTCCTGAAATGGCAAATTCCTGAAATATGAGAAATATAACCCACGTAACGCACTCTCACAATATAATGGACTGGCGAAAACGGGGTGATTGGGGTTTGATTTCTATTCATATGTACTGAGGGTGGTTTGTCCTAAATGGTTTTCATGGACACTGTTCAGTCTCTGAACTGAATATATATATATATATATTCAGTCTCTGAATATATATATATATATATTTAATATTGTAAAGTAGCTTTTGTGTAATGATTTGATTAGTCTAGTTTATTTTGATGTTCTTTATTTATATTAGTTTTGTGGTTGTTGTTTGTTCTTCGGACGTTTCCCGACGTTTTTGATAAAGTTCCGCCTTTTTTTAGGGTTTTCCTCCGGATTTGGGAGTTAAAGGTGGAATTAGGTGTTTTTTGAGAGAGTTTTTGAGTCAGTTCATACAGGCAGGGTGTCTTCCATAATGGGTGCAATTAATGCTGCACGAATCGTTTTCCACGTGTGAATCGGGTGTTACACGCCCTAAAGTGGCCTCTTTTTTTTTTTTATACATAAAGAAACCACAACAATAGTTCGAGAGATGTCGCTTAATTAACCACTTACTTCTCATTCCTTCACACTCTAACCCAGCAACCCACAAGTTAGGCCTCCATTGTTTGCAAGCCTCAAATTGGACGAGGTAGGGCTATTCATATCGCAACTTAATGTCGAATACAATCCACTTTCTTTACTTTCACTGGTTATTTTAACGATTGTTGACTGGTACAAGCAGACACAAAAACCTATATACAATGCAAAAATGGTGAGGTGATGTGAAATTTTTGTAATTTCCGAGAACTACGCACAAAAATGGAGCCATAATATTACCGCGGGTAAAAATCATGTTGAGTAGTGATAGTTTGTTAATAGATCTTGACTTTCTATTTCGAGCTCCAGCTGAAAACTATAATAGTGTGACTGACAAGCTTACCTACACTGAGGGAACAATCGTAAATATTATAGTCCACCTTTTGTCACACAGTTCTTGAAATTTCAACTCGCTATTTCGAGTCTGTTTTGGTTTAAAGCTGTGTTTGCAGACAGACCATGAATATTCAAGCTTTCACGTCACAGAATAAAATATTGAATAAAAAGTTTTTGATAACTA
>CABFWB010000451.1:151472-174093 GCA_902151455.1 Timema bartmani | reverse complement strand
CGGGTAATAACTTCTAGGAGCATCCAATGTTCGAACCGTAACCAAGCGAGAAGATGGAGGGGAAGGCCCCCAAAACTTTTTTTTTACTTGCCCCCCCCCCCCCTTTCTCCTCAAATATAGTTCCACCCGTACTGTACGTACTAACAATGTTCTTATTTCTCAGGGTTTAGTATCAAGTCTTAACAGTATGTCATAAACAAACGATTTTGAAAACCCTCTACCCCAAATAATAAATTCTCCCTATACCCATTCGAGAAACAACACGTTTTGTGTGTTTTAAGCAGTGCCATCTTTAGGCATGGGCACACTGCGCAGTACCCAGGGGGCCCCACGATTCTAAGGGCCCCACGGTTGTGTTTCTCTAGGCTTGTTTTATGTGTATTGTTGAAGGATGTGATGAATAATCCTCACTTTACATACAGAATGTTTATTTATATTTAGTCATTGATTTTGTAGCAAAATCATTATTTAAAGTACCGTTAAATTATAAAATCTATAGGTTTAATTTTATTTAATGCTTACATTTTTATTCCCGTGGGTGAGTACGGCTGGTAGGGGCCCAGTGCATTGCTTTGCCGCGAGACTTAGAATGCCGCTAAGACGGCACTGGTTTTAAGTACTTAGTTTAGTTGGCTTTTTTAAGCACCGTGTCTTTCTAGCCGTTCAGGCTATTCAATGATATACTAATTACGCTAGTGATTTTAAGGATTAAGTTTGACACCTTAGCTCAGTTGGTAGCGTGTCTGTCTATTGAACTAACGGTCCCGGGTTCGATTCCCGGCATGGCCAAATAATTGATCATTGGTGAAATGTGGGTTTACCCTTTCACATTGATAGATTAACGGCCGGGGATTGAAGTCTGTCCTAGTCTTGGAAGTAAGATTATATTAAGAGGAAGTATACCAGCATTTGCTTAGAGAGAGAAAGTGAAAAACCCTTTTTGAAAAACCACCTCCAGTGCACAGTAAACATCTATTTCCCCGTCATCGGCAGTCTAGTCTACTGCGAGAGTAGCACGTTAGACCACGCGGCCACCGAAGTGCGTTTAGTTGGTTGTTGCCTTTGGTTGATGTATTTATGTATTCATTGTCCTTGATTTAATGGTTTCGTAGTGTGAAATGTTGAGTTTGGGGATGAATATTGATCATAGAGAAAAAAAAAAGAGAGCATTAAGAAAGTTGGCTTGCAAGCACCTAGCTTCTCATTCAATAAAGCTACATTCTTCAGGTAAGACTTTCATTGTTCTATTTTCTATACTGCCCGTTTCTCGATAATGCTCCCTACCAGAATGTTCCCAGCTGATGTCCTACAATACAGAGTACAAAGGAGAAACGAAGATGGAATATGGTGAGAGAGAATAACACACTGAAGTTGGAAGATCTAGATAGATGAAGGCCGCATTGCTTTAATTTATCTTGTTTTGTGGATTTCTTTGGCTTTGTTAGACCAAAGACTTGAACTCCCTTGGAAACATTGTTTCCGAAAGATTTCTTGTTGCTCACAAACGTATAAATAAAAGTTTGCAAACATTTGAACATTCGTTGTTTCCCGTTCAGACTTCAAAATTATGAAACATTGTTTCCCGTTCAGGTTTCACAATTATGAAACATTGTTTCCCGGTCAGGTTTCACAATTATGAAACAATGTTTCCCGTTCAGACTTCACAATGATGAAACACTGTTTCCCGTTCAGACTTCACAACGATGAAACATTGTTTCCCGTTCATACTTCACAATGATGAAACATTGCTTCCCGTTCATACTTCAAGATGATGAGACACTGTTTCCCGTTCAGATTTCACGATGATGAGATATTGTTTCCCGTCCAGAATTCCGTTGAGTACAATATGTCTGCCAGAGAGAATACTACTATACTGGATATCATCGCAGAGGGAACTGCATGGCTACTATTGGAAAACAGCGTTGTCATGTTTTTGTTTTTGTGGGGTCAATCTTCTCTCAAATTTAAGACAAGTTTCGAAAAACTGGTTAAACGAGTTTGCCAATAGCTTTTTTTTCCACCCCAGCACACTAACTCTCAACATATATGAAAGCAAAGAGATTTGGCAACAGTGAACTAAGAGAGGGCGAAGATAAAGCTTTTTAATCCTAAGACTGCTATTCCCTCAGCAATGATATTGGGTGCATTGCTTGTGATTTCTACGTAGCTATGGACTGTTCTAGAAGACAAAGAATACTAAAACGATGATGGGCTTTTAAAGTTCATCAGATGGTTCATATTAATCAAGTAAGTTTTGACAGAACTGTAGCTCTAACTTCGCACGCATGTCTCTTAGAGGTTTAGAAGTTGTTTTATAGATTGTTGGTCTCGGGTAGTGAACTACTGGCCTGGGCCACGTTGTTTTCTGTCGAAAATTTTTGGCAAACACGTCCAGACGTGCAAACTTTGTTTCTTTTAGCCCATTTGAATTGGAGGACAAGACACAGTGTTTCTTCTTTGGTAAAAAACAAATGAAACACAAAAAAGTGTTTGCAAACTTTCCGAAAACACTGAAAAACATTTCGGTAAAAAGATTAACATGCTTGAAAACACTGTTTCTAATAAGATGCTTCTAATTGCGTACTAGGCTTTACACCAAGCTGTGATGAATTAATATATATCCACATTTAATATCCTGGTTGTTTCTAGAATTTGAACATATCCAAGATATTAATAGCTGAAACTTTTAGAAAGGAATGTTAACCACTCGTTTAATTTCTTACATTATTTTAACCACGTCTTACCACTCATTCGGGCAATAGACATTTAGTTAGATGGATGGTTTTAGGGCTAAATAATTGACGAATTTTAGAAGAAATATACTTTGATATGCGTAATAGGTTAAGTGGGGATATAATTTATGAAAAATCACCCTTGGTGGTACCCACGCGATTTCGAAATCTGAACTCCTCACTGGTCTAATAAAATAAAATAAAATAAATTATTTTTCAAGGAAAAGGATGTGAAAACTAATAGTTGAAACTCCCTCCCAAGCAAGGGGTCGAACTGAAATATTTATATGATCTGGTTCTTGTTCTTCCGGTAAACATTTTAAGGTTTTCCAGTTCTGGTTCAGGTTAAAGTTCCAGTTCCTTTTAGTTCTTAATTATGTTTCGATTCTGGTTTAGGTTCCTTAGTTATTTATTTAATAGTTTTAGTAGCATTATAAAATTGGTAAATAGAGAAACAAATAAAAATTATTTACAATAAATTAAAAGTCATCTATATAAAAAACTATAAAGGAATAGATCCAAATTTGACAAAAAAATCCTGAGAGAAGAAAATATATATTATAAAAAATGAGATTAAATTAAATAGCAAAGAGCGTAATAGGCAAATTAAAAAAATATATGTATCTAAAAACCTATAAGAATCTTCATGCACTTAGATAGGACCTTTATTTAGATTCCAATTCCATTTATAATTCTAAGGAAATTCCAGTTCTGGTTCCTTAAAAATAGCTGTTAATTTCTATTCTCGGTTTTGGTTCCGATTTCGATTCTATTCCCTGTTCCCAAGATACGATGTCGTAAGCCATAGCCTCTCGATTCACAACCATGGTTATAAAACATTCCGGTGTCTAGAGGGATTGAACCAACATTCATTAGACTTGAAGGTCAGATTCCTCACTGACTCGAACTAAACTCTAGCTACAGCCCGATTTAGTTAGGAACACTTTTTAGCACCGTGTCTGGTAAGAAATATAAATACTCCACTATGGACAAATGTCCCTTCAGGCGGAATAGAATGTTTATATGAACTTGTATACGAGGATGTCTATAAAATAGCAAACATTTCACATTTCAAACACTATTTGAAAATAGAGGAATATCAAGATATTTAATTTTGTCGGGCCTGGATTTTAAACATGTCAAACGACCCGTGCCAAAGTGCTCAACTCCAGGGTTCTTATCTCAATTGCATGCACTTGTATCTATTAGCTTGTTTTTAATATTATTTATTGAGAGTATTTAAACTGCATTTTATAAAAGGATTATATCATCATACCAGATAAAAATTAACTAATTAATTGTTTAACACCTTAGTTCAATTGGTAGCGTGACTGTCTACTGAGGCAATCTTGTCAGGTTCGATTCCCGGCATGGTCAAAAAATGTATTTACTATTAACTTTCCCTTTTCACAATGATGAGTTAATGACCGAGGAGAGCTTGTTTTGTTTGTTCTAGATTTAAGTTAGTTTGTAAATCGTGTATTGATATAATAATTCTGTTCAGAGGGTGAACGTTAAATACTTAAAAAATCTTAGATAATACGTCATGCACAAATGGAATATGTAGATGTAGAGTAATTGTTGTTACGATAGCAAATTATACTTCTCTAAATACACTTTTGTTTGTTTAAACTATCTATAATTCCTTAACTATAATCACCTTAAGTTCACCCTATTGCTCATTAGATCTCCACGCAGAGTTTTTTTGTTTTTTTCAAAACAAAAAGTTGTTCTTTCATTTCATCGGTTTCGCATTACTCAGACTTTCAAAGTTTCTTTAGCTTTTTTTTTTTTTGTTTCAAGAAACTTTTGCTTTCGGGATTAGAAAAAGAAAAGAAAAAAAACTGTTGTTTTAAATTATGTATGAGAAGAATAAATCAATGATGATAGAATATTAAACTAGAAAAGAAACACATTAAAGAAACCGCTATCTTTTAAAGCACGGTGAAAATTTGCTCCTGTGTGTACATTTATGATTTTAATTTATTAATAATATTTTAAGAATTCTGAAATTTTGCTAAAAATATTTTATATGTTAGAATGCATATAAAGTAAAAAAAACCTGTGTGTTAAATTTGTTGATATATCGTCTTTTATATTAAAAATGTGAACTATTGTTTATATGGATTAAAATAAATGACCAAGCTATTATAGATTGTTAATTATGGTTATAGCCACCTCTAATTACCATTTTATTAATAATATCAATGAAGAATTAGCTTGGGCACGTGACGACTCCTGAATAGCTCAGTGGCGTACTAAGACAAGGGGCCTATGTTTAATTCAAGGTGTCCAAATGTAATTTGTCAATTAAAAAAAATTGTGTGTCCAAAAACATATTGATAAAACTAAAGTGAACTGTGGTTTTGAGAGATGACTATTAAATTATGCACTTCAAAACATAATTCGATCTTTCAAAAAAATTTTAAACTCGTTTTGACAAGAGCTAGAATACGATCTAATTTATTATGTATATTTCAATAAAATATCTCATAATAACTATGATTATGAGTTACTTTGGTTGAAATTATGTTTCAGTGACCCAGCCATAAGTTGATGAATATGATTTGTATAGTCAAATCGTAATTGAAAAAATTATTTTCTGACAATTCAAAGTATATAATAGTTTCCTTTAGTAGGCCTATTACAGTAAAAATATGTGCCTTATAGGTGTAATATCTCACCGATAGTATGACTTTTTACATGTGTAACATTTAATATAGAGATTCATTATTATTATTATTATTATTATTATTAGCACCACGTATTACTACCCGTTCGGGTTGTACGCACTTACGCCAATGTGCAATGTTAGGGTGATTGTGAGATGAAATGGAGGACCCACAGTTTAGCGTGGAATCCGAACCACGGTGGAGGCCTGTCATTCCTCACATTCACAAGTTGTGATTAATACACGTCTTGTTAGAGGTGAAGGAGGAGTTTGGTAATCAGATAAATCTGTGCCGGGACCGAGGATTGAACCCCGGACCCCCAGCGCAGAAGTTCGACACCTTACCCCTAGACCGCCAAGTCGCCTACTGATTCTTTATCAATATGTTCTATAAAGCTATTATGAGACCACCCGTACGACTCCTTAGTTCGGTTGATAGCGTGTTTGTCTATTGAGCTAACAATCCCGGGTTCATTTCCTGGCGTGGCCAAAAAATGTATCACGGGAGAAATGTAGGTCTCCCCTTTCACAGTATTGAAATAACGTCCTGGGGTTGGATGTTGTGTCTTTTCTAGATTTAAGCTAGTTTCTAAGTCGTGTGCTAATATAATCATTCGGTTTAGAAACTGCACGTTAAATACCTCAAAATAAATATAAGAGCTCCCAGCTTATTTCGAGGCAAGTATACAAGGACACAATCACATTACCACTGTAGGAAGCCGTGAGCATGTATGTGATATGAAATAATTACGGGGGCAAGCAGGAAGCGGTATTTTGGATTGGGCGGGAGGAGGGAGAGGCCTGGTTTGGAAATGTTTCGGAAAGGGGGGGAGAGGGTGAATTTGGGGTGAGAGTTGGAGAGGTGGAGGTGGGTGGTGGATGTTCGTGACCAGATGGTTCGATATTTTCCACCTTTATCGTCCTTACTCTTTCTCCTTCTTCTGTTTCTGTTATGACCTTTTCGTTTCACGGTCAGTGGCGTTGTTCATTTTGGGGGTCGGACTCCGCAAGAAGAATGAAAACCAAAAAAAAAAAAACTATAGAGAAGAGGTCGTGTAATTTAGTAGATTACGAAACGCTTTCCATTTATTAGTTTTGCTCTTTATAAATGGCGTAGTGAAATGTGAATGTGATTCTATATTAAGATAAACGGAAACTAGGATTGATGTATAGGCTCAAATTGTAAATAGAGTGCGATGTTAGATTTTAACATATCCAAACAATTGGTTATTTTAAGCATTAAAAAATTTAGTTAGATTATTAACCATATCACCCACTTTGGTGGCCACATGGTCTGAGGCGTTACTATTGCAATAGATTAAACTACCGATGACGGGGAAATCAGAGTTCAAATACCAGTCGGGTGTATTGACAGTGGATTTTCCTAATTATCTTAATGCGTGTACAATTTCTCTAAATTCAACATTAATTATCCCTAACACACTGGCATAATTAGTACGTATGCTTATAACCTGAACAAGTAATAAGATGCGGTGCTAATAGATTTACTAAAAATTTATATTACAGGTGGTCCCCGTTATAAGCGGTCGATGCGTTCCGGCAAAGTGCCGCGTAAAGCGAAACCGCGTATAACGGGGACTATTTATAGCCTAGCGCGATAGCGGCAAATAGAAAGTCATACAGCTTAGTATGTATTGATAGTGATCAAGTAGGCTTACAGTACTGTATACGTTAAAAAGGATTTTAGTAACTAAAACAAGCGGTTTTGTTATTCAAATTAATTTTATTATATTGACGAAATACACAACCAAATTAGAACTGTACATATGAGTTTATTATGTTAAAAAAGCTATACAGTACTGTATGTACAGTAGTTTTTTCCAAATTAAAATTACTGTAAAGTATTAGTACATACACATGTATTAAAGAAATTCAGTTTTTTACTACCTTTAAGATTATTACTCGTGGCCAACATTTTCTGTAGACTCAGAAGAGCTTGTTTCCTGTTCATTTGACACAACACTGTTTAGTGAAAATAAAGTTTTTTATGGACAGTTGAGTTGAGGATTTTAACTTAGAGTTATATAGTTCACGGTAGCACTTTATAACATGTTCAACTTCTCTTTTGACTTTTCCACTTCTTGTTTCATTAAGATCATTGTTTTCAAGGTCAATTGATCATTTGGAAAACCTCTGACATCCCTTTACCGGTTAACACTTTAACACATTTAGCAACTCAGCTCAAATACAAAACCTTTCAAGGGCCTTTTTCATTTTTTTAAACCGCGTGAACGTGAAATCACGTAAAGCGGGACCGCGTATAACGGAGACTGCCTGTACTCATGCCAGTTGCCAGGTGTTCTACGCTTACTAAGTTTGATTTGCCAGTGATGGCAAGGTTTGGCTTCAAACCCAGGAAAGATGTATGAGGGCGTAAAAAAAAAAAATTCACTCTCTCTCCACTAAAATGGGGGTACATATTTTCAAAATAATTCTACTTCTAGTCCTAACCACTTTAGTGATACTAATACAATATGTAGTAAGTTAATCACAAATAGATAATAGGACGTGGTGAGAAGAAATATCATGCTATTATTATTATTATTATTATTATTATTATTACTATTATTATTATATCGTCGTTGATAGTATCTGTAAAAAGAGACAGCCGTGGAAAATACTAGCTGACGAATGAATACATGAAAGTAGTTTGAGTGACTTGTGTGGAATTTTTTTTAGTTTCGTGCTTCAAGATTTGTTACCCGTTTCGGGCATCCTAATATTTGAACTACTGTGGTAGGGATGTTTATTATAGAATTTAGACTTTTAAATTAAGTGCCCCCACATTTTGTTGAAGTTAGAGTGGAGAACCATTTAAGGGGGAAAATAGCCTCACTCCCCCACTCCGACGCCAGCAAACCAGACTTTATCAGATTGACAACCTTGTCCATGTGTCCATGATCATAAATTGTTTGTAGTCGTATAAATTTTTTCTATTAAATTGCATCTTATTTATTCTTATTTTTCTTCTGTGGATCTGTCCTGATACAGGTATCAACTAGACATCTTCCATTTTCCTCTGTCTTTGAGCATCTTATTTCATCATTTTGTAGCTTCTTCCTTTCCTCAAGTGTTAGCATTCCAAACCTCCTTTTCTCTGTTTTTCCTTCTATCTTCCTCTTCATGATCCTCTTGATTAATCAATATTTAAGTAGTGTGTAGCCCCAACCAATACGTTTTTCTTTTCGTTATCATCCTTACTAGGCCCATTTTCTCTCTTACCCTCCTCAACTCTTCCTCATTCCTCACCCTATGCATCCATTTAACCCTCTCCACTCTTCTCCACAACCACATTTCAAAACCCTCTATCAGTTGAGAAAAACATATATGTACTATTAGCGCTAATGTGTTAGAGTTGATTAAGGTTGTGTTTAGAGGAAGTATATCACCATTTTCTTGGAGAGAAAGTGGAAAACAGTTTAAACAAAAATCACCTTCAGTACATCTAACCGGGATTTGAACCCCGATGTTCCCTACATCGGAAGTTCAGTCTATTGCAAGAGTGACGCTTTAGACCATTCGACCACATAAGTGGATACGGTGCAGCTTATATGATAGGGTCATATATAGTCCGTCAAGGTAAGAATGCTTGTTACCTTTCATGATAAACGGAGTGTACATTTTTTTTTTTTAATTGGTGTTGAACGTAATATTTCTTTTAAGAAATAATACCCTTTATTTATTTTCACGGAGATCTCGTAAGAGATGACCAACGTCACCGCAGACAAAGTAGCGAGAAGGTCAAATGCAAATTCTCCGGGATATTTCCACACCAGGGGAATAGTGGAGCCGTCCCATCTTAATCCTTGATGGATTCTTCTTCTCCCGTTGGCTGGGAGGCTGTGGAAGGTGGCATAAGGGATGAAATAGCGAGATTAAGTAGGGGTAGAAGCATCGTGGGTGGATTGATCAATGATATCAAATCGGTAAGTCTTAGGTCTGACAGAAGCACATTTGGTTAGCTGAGAAAAGGCGCAGATCATGACGGTAAAGTGGCGCACTAAGCCATTTCCTCATGTTTGACCACAAGGATACTGTACGGGTCATTGGCCATCTATATTGTAACAAGCAGGTCGACCACTTCGGTGGTTGAATGGTCTAAGGTGGTGGTTCTCAAACTAAAAACTAGTTGAAGGGCCAGATTCTCAATTTCATGGCGTGTTGCGGGCTACAAATTTATTTTATTATAACCCGCTTTGGTGGCCGCGTGGTCTAAGCTGTTACTCTCTCAGTAAACTGGACTGCAGATGACGGGGAGATCGAGGTTCGAATCTAAGTCGGGTGTACTGAGGGTGATTTTTACCAAATAGTTTTTCACTTTCCCTCGACGCACATGCGGGTTAACTTTCTCTAAATATAGCCTTCCTGACCCCTAGAACCGTTTGCGTGACTTGTACATAAGCGTGTAGCCCATACGGGTAGTCAGACATGGTGCTGAAAAAAATAATAAATTATATTCTAAGCTTTTGATTTTGCAACGCGTCTTACTACCCGTCCGAATAAAGTACATTTTTAATCAGGCTAGTGGGTAAGGGACGAGGGAGATATCATTCAGGGGAAATGTAGTCGATTTTTAGTGAAGGCTGGTCTAGGGGTAAGGTGTCAGACTTCTGTGCTGGGGGTCCGGGGTTCAATCCTCGGTCCCGGCACACATTTATTTGATTGCCAAACCCTTCCTTCACCTCTGACAAGACGTGTATTAATCAAAACTTGTGAATGTGAGGAATGCCAGGCCTCCACCGTGGTTCGGATCCCACGTTAAACTGTAGGTCCTCCATTTCATCTCACAATCACCCTACCATTACACATTAGCGTAAGTGCGTGTAACCCGAAAGGGTAGTGAGACGTGGTGATGATAATAATAATAATTTAGTGAAGGGAACATAGTAAAATCACCAAACGCCCTACAAATCACCAGAAAAACCCAAAGTTTAATCCACGTGTCAACCGATATTGATCATTACTAGACATTTTATTTCAGGTTAGATTTTTTTTTTTTACGATCTCAATACTTTACCTTTAGTGTTCGAAAAGTTAAGAAATATATATATTTGCGTATAGCTTGAAAGTTATTGGTTTTATAAAAATATGCTTGCTTTGCATAAGGTGTTTCTATTATAAATAGATCTACATATTTGTAATGATAATTAATTTATTATCTCAAAGAGTTACGGAAATATGATGAAACATTATAATTTACCCATCTGACCGGAGCCCTTAAAATCATTTTGCCGAAATATTGAGAGTAGCTATTTTGTTTGAAATATTTGTAAATGTTTTGAAATTAAATTTAATCAAAATTGTTAGAACCAATTTTGAACAAATCGACTTTTTCTCATTTTGCCCTTCATTAAACTACCCTTAATTTTAGGGTTGGATATCCAATTCCAAAAATCCCTTGAGGCAACCCTATGAAAACCCTAGATACCAAGTTTTAGCCAGATTGGTAAAATAATTTAGGCTTTAGTTGGAGGTACAGACAGACAGACAGATGGAAATTCTAAAACAACTTTTTCGGATTTGGGAGGTCATGAAACATCTAATTTCATAAAAATCTCGAGTTCGATTTTGTTTTTACCATCACAATCTACCTGTAATATAGCGAGAAAGTAAAAAGTTCAATTAATAGTTTCATAACAAGAAATAATACAATTTCAACAACGATGCAGCAGATTACTGAAATGAGACCATTAAAAAGAAGTATATTCCCAAAAATTGTGTCTACACACCTGTAATCTTTAATGAATGTAGCTGATGGAATTTCAAGATAAAGGTATATTATCTTCCAAAAGTTAATTGAATAGCATTTTCTTTTAATCATAATCCTGTTATCAAAAGAAACCATTTTACTTAACTCATCGTGGAAACTTTAAATCATAATTAATCTAGCGTTCGTAAATCCTTAAAATTCCCTAAGATATAATACATATTTTGACAATGATACGAACATTTAAGGTTTAATTAACAGTTTTAATAAGTTTTTGTTTTATCTATTTGCGGTATTTCACGTCCAGTTTTTGAACCAACCAATTACATCAGTACACGAGAATTTCTATGAACGTGAGAGAGAAGGCACAGTATTTTTGCCGGTAAAGGTATTTCCACATACCTTCCAGGGCTATTTGCATGCCACAATCGAAATGGGACCAACCGTTTGACTTCTACTCCGAAGGAAGTTATGCTACGGACTTTTATCGCTCAAGGAAGATCCGTCGACCCCAGTTGGGTTTAAACCCATGAACATCGTGTCCTGGAGGGAGCACTTTACCCCAAGTCCACCTAGATCAACAAATGTGATTAAAATTGTAATTTAAAACCGACATTCTGTTAGTGACCTGCTTAGGTATCAAATTTAAAAGTATGTTGATGGAGTAAACTTGTTATCAACTTAAAATGTAGCTCCCAATTATTTTATCTAGGCATATTATTTTTTTAAACCCATCATTATTTAAACATTTTAAAAATCTAAGATGATAGAGAAAAACTACACCAATTTGCACTCAGATAAAGGCATGAGTATCGTATTGTCTGGTACATCTGTGACGAAGAGGTTGGGGTTCGAATATATGCTGAGTATAATGTAATAATGTTTCATAAAATGCTTCCCACTCTCTCTATTTAAGTAAATATAAGTACACTTCTTTTAAAATTGTATCCTCTTTATCTCTAATCCATTGATGTAAATATTCAAATAATCCGGACGGGTATTAAGACACTGAGCAGGCTTAAAAAAAGTCTTAGTGTATTTTAAAATATTCGTAAAGGCTATAACATATTTTTAATATCAAATGCCAACCAGAATATTTTTAATGTTTATTTTCTTATAATAGACAAATTTCCCATCTTTCCTGCTGCGTATAAATTTAGTCATTCAACGTAAAAAAAAAATCCCTTCAATTTCTTCACTTCCTTTATTTCACATTAGCTTTCAACAAGACTTTCCCTTTCTTTCGAAGAACTCCCCAAATCCCCTCCCTTTAACACCAAAGTACCGGGTTCGCAATTAATAATTCATACCGTGAGATGCTCACAGAGCACTCTGTCGAAAAGTACGGACGTCGATACGGTCCAAACCCCCCTCTACACCCCCTCTTCTAAGCCAGTAACGACGACGCTTGAGCGACGATAATTTGGTGCAGGCCGACCAACCTGACAGCTTTAATCCTAGCCCAAGCTTCGCACGTGATCACTAATGTTTACAGTTAATACGCTTGATCGATATGTTTTACGCCAATATTCCGGGAATGTGAGTGCATATGTGAATGCGTATGTTTGGGAAACACAATAGGGGGAACTGAGGTTGGGATTTTTCCAAAAAATATTAATCCAAACACATTTCATCCCAATGTTTATAGTGCAACATTGATATTCAAGCCTTACTAGTCCTGTCTGATTACATATCTCTTACGTTCTTATAGAATTATTGTTATCTGGAGCCATCAAAATTACTGAAAATTATAAAATGTAGCTAAATACATCGGTCCCATTTTTGATTCTGTCCCCACACTCAAAGAAAAGTTACCGCAGTTTAGTGAGTGAAAAATATACGGTTATTTTTCATACTTAAATTTAAATGTGATCTGAGACGTCACTCTCGTGTTAGACTGGTCTGCTGAAGACTTGAGAGTTCAGGGTTCGAATCTAGTTCAGTTCTACTTAGAGTGGTTTCTACTAAAGAGTTTACCACTCTATTTCCACGCAAATGTGGGTATATTACCTCTAAAATGCCTCCTCCCTACTTCATTAGGATAATAATAATATATGCGTATAACCTAAGGAAGTTAGTATGACACGGTGATGAAAAAATAATAATATAAATAGTTTATTTTAACTAGATGATATTGATATCCAATCCAGGGCACCCTTATTTCAGACCGAGACCAAAGTTCTATCTCATAAACATACAACGATATCGCTGTGCACTGCCTTAGGGAGTTATTCTGTATGACTATATCCTGTCGTTATAAACCTACAACGATATCGCTGTTGCACTGCCTTAGAGAGTTGTTCTGTATGACTATATCCTGCCGTTATAAACCTACAACGATATCGCTGTGCACTGCCTTAGGGAGTTGTTCTGTATGACAATATCCTGCCGTTATAAACCTGATTTTAGTATCAAGAACAGTATCCGACCCTCTTCGGTGGCCTCATGGTCTAAGACGCTACTCTTCCAGTAGACTAGACTGCCAACTACGGGGAGATCAAGGTTTGAAGGTTGGTTGTACTGACTTTTTGTTTTCAAAAATGGCTTTTTCACGCAAAGTGGGTATACTTTCTTCTAAATATAACTTTAAAAATCCCTAAAACCATTAGCGCAGTTAGTAGATAAGCGTATGGCCCGCACGGCTATTAAGACACAATGCTAAATATAATAAGGATCTGGTAGTCACTAAAGTTACGAAATAATTTTTATACATCCATACCTCAAGTCATGTTATTTGCACCTGTCACTTTTAATGGATATTATCAATACTTATAAAATAACAATATTAATTTAGTGAAAGGTTATCAATGTTGACAGCAAAGAAAATAGTTTGAATTTTCTAAAATGTTCTTCCAACCAAAATCAAGATAAACTAGGCTATATATACGTAAAAATCTATTCGCCATAGAAGTGGTATTATTTGACATCTATGAGAAGATGTTAAAACTGGTTTAAAATAAATAATTTAAAAAAAAAGTGTTTTGAAAGATTTTGATTGTTAAAAATGACAACATGATGGTCTTGCAGACCATATGGTTTGGCGAATGTCAATGCGAGAGTAATCTGGTAACTTTTTGGTAACTGTCAGTCCTATGGCGAATGGACTATACATACGAGATCACAATTTGGACAGTGAAACAGAGAAGGGGAGAAATTGCAATGTTGTGGCATGTCCATAGCCCACCCAGCGGTCATAATTATACGTGTGATGTTTCATGTTCATGGATTTTTAAGATAGCCCCGTTAGGAGTAATATGAGCTTTAGTCATAATTTAATCCTAATTCTTTTGTGCTATGCGAACATATTTCTATTCATATGCTCTATATAGGACATAGTTTCCATCCTGGGGGACCCACTAAACCTTACATTTTCTGTCACTTTTTTTGGAAATTCCACTGAAAGAGAAGCAATTTTTGTAGTTTGTATTTACAAACTATAGGTTAGGTAAATAATTGTATTGATAGTTTTAAAATGGATTTGCTGTTTTTAATTTGTTTCAACCCCACTGACTGATAAATCAATTCTAAATCAATCATTTCTAAAATATTAATCGATTACATTGAATCTCTTGATTTATGTCCTTATATATCCTCCCTTCACTGATTAATTCTTTCTTTCTCCCCTTTATCCTATATTATGTCTCCTCAATTCATTCTATCCCTAAAACTCTCTGTAATATAAATCTATCAATGGTTTCACTATTTATGGGAGTGAAGGGTAGATAGAATTACATTATAAATTTAGAGATGGAATCTAAAATCTATAAAAATAAATTCACTATCAACTACTGTCCGACCAGCTTCGATGAGCGCATGGTCTAATACGCTACTATCGCAGTATACTAGACTGCTAATGATGGGGAGATTGAGGTTCGATTCTCGGTCGGGTGTACTGAGGGTGTTTTTTCCAAAATGGTTTTCCACTCTGCCTCCACAAAAATGCAGGTACACTTCTTCTAAATATACCCTTCCTAATACATAAAACCACTAGCGTAATTAGTACATAAGCGTATAATCCGAATGGATAGTAAGACACGGTGCTATAAAAAACACATAAAAAACCTACTTTTATAATAAGCATGTGTTTAAACCCTGATTTTTGTTGGAAGAACAGTAGAGAAAGTTCAAAAATACTTATTTGCGGCCAACATTGATAACATTTTAATATATTATTTGTGTTTTTCTATAAGTATTGATAATATATATCAAAGGTGACAGCTGGAGATAAAATGATTTGACGTATGCATATATTAAAATTATTTTAATAACTTTAGTAACTAGATTCTACTGTTCTCCCTACCAAAATCATACTATATTTATAGCCTGTATACTACTACAGTTCTAGACATTAGACATCCTTGATTCAACCCTGACTGGATCCTTTTGTTATGTGCTTTTTTAATAACTAATTATTGTTCTTGTATATGGGTTTAGAAATAGGAAGTAAACATAATTTCTACTAAATTAATTAAAATTAAAATACTACATTTGATTCAATGATATTTTAAAATTAAAAGTAAGGATATTAATTTTCTATTAGAGTACATTCGACACGGATTCTAATTAGGCGTATTACTGAATATTTTGATTAGAAAGACTACCATAAAACAAATTATTTTACCCTTATGATACGGAGAAACGTTAAATAGAAAAGTGGATGATGTTTAAATGCTGATCCTATTACATTTGAGCCAGGTAATTTTTATGTAAAGAGGGAGGTTTTTCCTTGATAACCTTCAAAGTATGAATTCTGTAAAGTTAATTAAATTATCTTGGTTAATAGGATGATCAAATTAATTTGATTTCAACAATATGCTATTACAACATGGCTGGCGGACGTGACTTTGAAAGAAACTGCGAAACGAAACGAACTCCAAGCTTTTCTCAAAATAAAAATAAGGAAATTCCTATTTTAACATTTTGTTTCACGGTTAATAATAAGAATAAGAAGGTAAATTTTAAGAAAATTTAGCAAAGTACGTCACTTGCAGTGGTAAACACGCGGAATAAGCGTCATATTCGTCTAGTCTGGTCTGCTGGTGACAAGAAGACCGGGGTTAGAATCCCCGCCAGGTGTCTTGAGTGTGTTTTTTCAATCAATTAGGTAAATCCACCGTTAGTGGTTTATAAATCCATACAAATTAATGTAATAAAAAACCAAAAACTAAATGACTAGGAAAGAAATGATTAAAGATGAAAGTCAAAGTTTATCTCGAAATATGTGAACGTCTCTATGGCGATCTTTGACCGGTGATGGGTTTTTAAATAAATAAAAGAGATGAGGGAGGGCCTCCAAATCGAATATTTTCACAGTTTTCTAACTTGCGGTTCGAATTCTATTTGGATCTACTGAGGGCGGTTTTCCCTAAATGGTTTCCCACTCTCCCTACAAGCAAATGTAGGTAGATCACCTTTCAAATGTTTTATTCCTCATCCCTACCCCATTCGAGTAATTAATATGCATGCGTAAATCTTGCACATGTAATAAGACACGATGATTAAAAAAAAGTGTTTTTTTATAGATGTCAGAGAAAAATCCTTTCTATCTAAATCAGACTGTACAAACAAATGGTGTGGGGGAAGGGGATAATTTATTTAAATCTCGTAGTGAAAGGTTCGCGTGACATTTCATAACATCGCCGGTACGAGTAAAGCTGTTAACCGTTTCATTTCTTCTCCGGTTTTTGCACCAAATTACCTCGGTGTCTATACGAGTCATAAAATTTGATTAGTGGTAGCGGGTGATTCAGTGACGGCCCCCCCCCCCATACGCGCATGCGCACGATATCCCATTACTTTAGCTATCGTGGGATTACCCTACGGAAGAAAGGAACATTTTAAAAATACTAACATTTTTTTTTTGTGGTCAAATCTTCATAATATTTTACTATATTATTAGTGTTAGGTATTGATAATATTTATCAAAAGTGACACATGACTAGATGTATGAATATATTTATTTAACACCTCAGCCTACCTGTTTCGGTGGCCGCACGGTCTAAGATGTTACTCTCGCAATATACTAGACTGCCGATGACAAGGATATCGGGGTTTGAATTCCGTTTGGGTGTACTGAGAGTGATTTTTCCTAAATGTTTTTCCACTCTTACTCCAGGCAAATGTGGGTAAACTTTCTTTAAATTTAATCCTTCTCGTACCCAACTCTTTGTGTAATTAATACATATGTGTATTTAACCTGAACAGGTATAAACTCGTTTTAATACCTGTTCGGTTTGTGTGCATACATACTAGTCATGCTAATAAGTCAGGGACGAGGTAAGTTGAGTTTGGAGAAAGGGTACCCGAATTTGCATGTAAGGAGAGTGGAAAATACTTGAGGATAAAATGCCCTCAATACACCCAACTGGGCTTCAAATGCTGATATCCCTGACATTGGCACTCCATTCTTTTGCGAGAGTGACGTCTTAGACCATTCGAGCACCGAAGTGAGAATCTCATATATAAATTGTTTTAGTAACGTTTATAACTGTATATAAATAGCTTGTTCGTTTCTAAATCGGGACTGTAGGCTCACCAATCGCACCAAATGGTACTGCCTGAACAGGGTGTGTAACTTCTCTAATAGTTTATCCCCCTTTAAAAAAACCAAAGAGAGAGAGAGGGAGATGTAAATTAAAGCTACAAATCAACATGATATACGGGTGAGAGTTTGGACAGTTGAAAATCCTAGATAATATTAGTTGGGCTGGTAGTAACACTGAACGTGTTGTTCGCACGAAATAATTTTATTGTTTCCATTCTTGGGATGCGGCACCATAAGCAATTAATATTTTTTTTTTAAAAAAAAGGTATATTAGGTATTGAAAATAATAACAGTATGTTGGATTTTTTTTTTTTTGCGTTGATATTTAAAAAGTTCCCTAACTCCATCTGTGGGTGCACAGAATAAACGTCAAGCTCATTTCTCGTTGACTAAGACGGCTGCCTGTAGCCCTTAAACACTGTTTATTTATTTTACTTATATTTATTATATTTTTATCCCCCCAAAGATATTGAAGACTTATTGCTTAAGGGTTACATACCACCAATCAACTTGGAGAGTGCACCGGCTTTGATGACTGTATGGTCTAAGGCGCTACTCTCGTAGTAGACTAGACTACCGAGGGTGGAGAGACCACGGTTTGGTCCCTAACAGGTGCACTTTGGGTGGTTTTTCCTAAATGGTTTCCCACTCTCTCTTTCTCTCTATCTCTCTCCCTCCAAGAAAATGTGAGTACACTTCCTTTTAATCCAACCTTACTAATTCCTAACCCATTAATGTAATTAGTATATAAGCGTATAAACCGAATGGGTAGTAAAACGTGGTGCTAAAAAAAAAGCATGGATAGTGGAAGGGATAAAAAAAATCACGTGTAGAAAATCACCACCCGGTATAGTTAATAAATAATCTTTACCTACCGTTCTACGACAATCCAGTCTGTTGCGAGCCCGATATCTAAGACCACCTGACCTCCAGTACAATTTTTTACATATTGTGGTTTCCTATTCTCTCCACCAATGAATGTTGGATATAGTTTCCTTATATAATCTTTCCTTAATTCTATTAATTTAAATTAGTCTAATAAAGATACAAGATCACAGGAATCGAGTCAGGGAAATTTGACATACTGGGATAGTGCTCTATCACTGACTTAACCAGGCTTAGTTCCGTGGTCAGGCTCGTTTTTCACACAAATTTTAAGGCATGAGTCTAATATGGACGTGTGGAATCAGATATACATTGAAGCTACAGCCCCAGGCGACTCAAGGTCGATTTTATCCTGGTTTTAGTTTCCTTTGGTGAGGTTTTCAAGGACATTAACGATCATTATTTGTAATTATGCATTTTTAAAACTATGTCTTTCTCTTATTTGTTATAAGAAAAAATATAGTTGAATGAAATTGTATTTTTTCATATCAGATATTTATAATCCAACTCTCTAGCTTATCATTTGGCTATAAAGCTGCCTTTGATCTAGACCAGGGGTGACCAACCTTTTTTTTATCTAGCGTGCCACTTTTTACGCTGATTAACTTGAGCGTGACACTGTACCCAAAACCTTGATCCTAACCTTAAAACCTAACCTAAAAATACGATAGGCATTGATTAAGCCTATTTAAAAAAATCCTGAGTGAGGTAGAGAGAGTTCTGAGTTATTTATATTTACTTTAAGTAAAATATTAAAAATTAAAAAATGTATGCTAATAATAAAAACAAAACTTTATGTGTACAGCACTTCCATTGTGAAGAAATTATAATTCGCGAACAAGAAATAATTTAAGATTATTTAAAAAAAATTATTGATATCAGAGTCATATAAAAGTAAGCATATTACGTGATTGTACAGTTATGTTTATTATTAATAATAACAGTATTAGTAAAACAACAAAGTACTAGAAGAAGTCACAAATGGTGTTTAGTAAGAAAACTTTAAATTAAAATAACAAAAAGCTATTTCAGTTCTTACCAAAGTTTATAGCTCTCTTTGTAATTCACGTGTTCATCAATGTTTGGTATGGTGGTAGAAGAATCAAAAATAATAAACCTTAAAAGGGCAACTTAAAATGTCTTCTCACGCCACTAGTGGTGCGCGTGCCACGAATTAACCAGCCGTGAACTCAACCATTGGTATTCAAACTTTTTTTGTTCATCTTTCCTAGTTATAATTTATCTTCAATTTTGAACCCCCAAATTGTTTTCTGCATACATATACATATACATATTATAATTTAAAAAACGCCATGGTATGAGCAAGTGAGCTATACCGACCTAGCGGTCATAGTGCCAACATTTGGGTAAAGAGGGTGTCATGTGATCAGCACAACGCATTCTCCAGCCTTTAATCTCAATCTCCTAAACCGAAGTTGTAACGTCTTTATTCAGGTAACTCCTCAGTTATCCTCACGAAGCTGAGTTTGACCCCGTTCTAGTCCCACTGTTTCACAATTCGGAAGCACCGGGGATCAAAACCGGGACCCACAGATACATATTATAATAATCTACATCTAAAGTAAATAAAATAAACTACATCCAAAAAAATTTACTGAATAATAAGTTTAAAAAAATAAATAGGCCTGTGTATATCTATTTGGATATCTAAATAAATCTACAAATGGGTATATTTTATTTTACGTACCCCCTAAGATGTCTAAGATGTCGTAGCCCCAGAGCTATGCGTGCCGCAGGTTTAATGTATAAACGACGATGTTGATTAACTTCGATGTAATATTTCATCATCCTCAGGTCTTGAAGTGAAAGAAAACAAAAATAATAAAAAATTAAAACCAACCATTTCAATAACAAATAATAAGAGATTATGGTGGAAGTTTTAAACACGAGTAAAGTAATATGATGGTAGTAAGTAAAGAAATGATCTTGGATCCTATTTATATTGAAATATAAATATATCTAAGACAACTTTTAAACATTAATAACATTTTATAATTTTTCTTACAACAAAATTAATATATCTCGTAACTAAAATTAATTAAAATGTTTTTCATAGACTAAGGTATTCGATCAAAGTAAATTTTAAATTGGTAAGTAAAAAAAAAATTAGGTGTTCTGTCTTTCAACAGGTCAGTTGCCTTGTCTAAATCACATCTTCAAGCATGACCTATCAGCAGTTTCTTTTTTTATATTATGCATTTACGTTCATCCCTCAGATGTATTCGACTTATTCCTGGTCCCATTACACTAATTTATTTTTATATTTTATGTTTTGTTTTATTTTGAGAAGATTATACTATTTAATATTTACGTTAAATATTTTCAGAATACAATGTTGCAATCAAATCAAAACCTACCAGACTTTGTAATACATGTTAATCCACTAATAGAGGGGGGGAAAAACCCATCAACAAAAAAATAGTTAGCCAGAAAGCTAATCAGGCCTCTATAATTAATTCTATGTGGTCGAATCTCTACTGGGCTTATGCGATGACTGCATTAAAACTGTTGCAATAATTTTCGGTTCCCGATTCACAGACACATAAAATTAGCTCTCATTCCGACGGTGAAAATCAAATCAAAAAGTGTTATCAGGGGAAATGCCTGCGCAACTAAATAGCCCAATGGACCGTGATTCTTGTAATTCAGGGTAAAAGTGGAATTTATCCAACTCAATGTTATTAATTTCATCCACATCTTTTAATTAATTTATAGTTTTAATATTGATATTAATGTTTTATATGCTGCCTTTTTCCCTAGTCCGTAATATAAAGTTAAGTTATGGTTATTTAAAAACACTTCACTATCCTTGTCTCATCTTGGACCAGAGATATCCAACCTAGGGGTTGTGACCACATCTTGAGACAAAGTATTGGGATAAGATTATAGCTTTATATCATATTTTAATTTAAATTAAGTTAAATCCGCCTCAGTGGCATGTTGGTATAATTTTAAGCTGTCACTCTCGTGTTATGCTGCACTGTCGATGACGGGGCGATTGAGGTTTGAATCCCGGTTGGGTATACTTAGGGTTGGTTATACTGAGGGTGGATTTTCCTAAATAGTTGTCTACTCTCACTCTAAGCAAATTCCGGTGCGCTTCCTGATAATTTAATCTTACTTATTCCTAACACATTAACTTAATTAGTAAATTCTAACACACTACTATCGTGTTAGAATAATTTGCTGAATATAGGTATATCGGGGTTCGATTCCGGTCGACTAAACTGAGGGTGTTTTCTCCCTAAATGGTTTTCCACTCCCCGTCCACGTGAATATGGGTGCACTTTCTCAAAATTAAACCTTCTTAATCCCTACAATATTAGTGTAATTAGTACATAAGCGAATAAACCGAACGGGTAGTATGACGTGGTGCTAAAAAAAATTAGTATATTTGCTTATAACATGAACAATTATCAAAAAAAGTTCCTTCCTATCTAAATCCAACTAATTTCACCAAGTTTGTGATCGGCAAGACCAACAAAATGTCATATAAGACCACGTCTACTGAAACCCTCAATGGCTACCCAAATATAGCCCCACCCCCTTCCTCTTTCACATTCCCATCAATTGTTTCCAAATAGTAATTCTCTTAGACATGTCCTCGTCACACAAACCACACACGCAAGTTAGTGTGTGGGACAGCATCAGTGTTGCCAACTGTACGATTTGAATACTACTTTTGATATAATTTCACCACCTGTACAATCCAATTTTAGGATATTTTCTAAAAGTAATATCCTGTGGCCCTGCTATAAAGTAACAAATTTTACATACATTTCTTTTTTTTTTAAGAAAATCGGTGGGTTTATCAATATAATGTCAGAAAGTAGTAGCCTACCGGTAAAAATAAAATCCATTTCAGGTCCATGTATTATCGCCAGAGACTATAGAGTTGGCAACACTGGACAGGATAAGAAATGAGCGGGTAGTAGTCCCTTACCAACGCCAAATTGGTACTCTCCAAGTCTTACGACCACCAATTTACTCAGTACAAACGTAATCAAGACGATACTCACACACGAACATATTATTTGATG
>CABFWB010000451.1:135681-151350 GCA_902151455.1 Timema bartmani | reverse complement strand
GGGGGTTGGTGGTCTTATGCCCCAATTACCGGAGGCTAGAAAAGATTATAAATGATAAAAAGTTCTAGAAGCTATCTGAAGTGTTTTTATGGCCACATAACCCCCTAACTGCTGAAGGCTAGGAAAAATTATAGATACTAAACACCTCTAGAAGTTATTTGGAGTGTTTTTATGGCAACATAACCCCATAACTGCTTAAGGCTAGGAAAAATTATGGTTACTAAACACCTCTAGAAGTTATTTGAAGTATTTTTATGGCAACATCATAACCCCCTAACTGCTGAAGGCTAGGAAAAATTATGGATACTAAACACCTCTAGAAGTTGTTTAAAGTGTTTTTATGGCAACATAGCCCCATAACTGCCGGAGGCTAGGACGGATTCTAAATATTAAACAACTCTAGAAGCTTTCTAAAGTTATTTTCATTGAATCACATGCCGGAAGATAGAAAAAAAAGATTTATTTAAACACCTCTAGAAGCTCTCTGAAGTGCTTTTTATGGTAACACAACCCCCTAATTTGTACTTGTATCTTAATTTTGATATTGTTTGAACCATAAATAAAGCTATACACACACTTTGTTCATAAGATTTCTGGGGTACGGGGGGGTTGAACCCCCAAAACACCCCCCTGACTACGGCCTTGGATACAACGCTAGTATGTAAGACAGACAGACAGAGCTTGAGCAATTTTCGTGCTTATGATCTTAGTCTCATCCTGGGATCACGATTAGCTTAGGAGGAGCAGAATAGATAAGATAGAGTGGATAAATCGGGTGAATAGTGAAGTAGTTCTTAATAGGAGTAAATGAAAATAAAACCATTCTGAAATTGACTATGTGGGGGAAAAAAATACCCGTTGGATGGGTATTATTATTTTATGAAATGGGTTTTTGTGTGATGCCATATAGGGTAAAGTGAAAGGAAAAAAGGGATCTTGAAGACCGCAATTGTAACTGATGAATTAGAAACCTTAGCTCAGCTGGTAGTGTGTCTGTCTACTGAGATAAGGTTCCCGGGTTCGATTCCCAGCATGGTCGAATATTTATCATTGGTGAGATGAGGGTTTACCCTTTCATAGTGATAAATTGACGGCCGAGGACTGAATATTGTGACTGTCCTAGTCTTAAGTTAGATTATTAAGGCGGCGTATGAAGCTATGAACGGCCTAGCAAGCCGGTAGTGGATATGGCTTGAATAAAAAAGTGACCCAGACCACAGGCTGTAAACAGTAATGGATGTAAAGTGAATTGTAACTTATGGATGACCTCAAACAAGGAAAGAAGATGAGGTTTCCGGATATAAAAAATAGTAAGCTGCTTTTAGGAGTTGTTGGAAGACTCAACTTAAAAATGGTAGCGTACTTGTCTAAACACGGAACTTCCTAGTAATATAAAAATATATTATATGATCAGGATTCTTCTGATGTAAATCAAAAACCAAACCGCACCCATTGAATTGGAACTGTTTTAAACAATTGTTCATTAAAAGGGATATCGAGCAGTTAGGGAGGATTAATATTCAATTACTTGTAATTTAGGCCTACCGAATTCACAAATTAACCTACCTAATCCCAAAGACTTTTAGCATAATGAGTACATCAGCGTATAAGCCGACCTGGTTTTAAGACGCGGTGTTAAAAATAATCCGTTTATCTTTTAACAAATAAGTTTCAAATTTATTAATGAAATACTCAAAGCTATTCGTGAAATTGTTGTTCAGTATTTTTACACGTTTTACAAACAAGGGTTCTGTGATTACGAGTCCACCAGCAATTTTAAAATGGTAGGAAAAAAAAAGTTTGTGGTAAAAATTGGTTTGTAACGGGGAAGGGGGCGTATTTGTTGGCACCTCCATTAGTTTGTGGTGCACGCCAGGAAACGTGGCGAAGGTAAAATAAATTGAAATATAAAACGGGGCCAAATATTCGGTGGCATACCTTGTGTTGTAAATAAAACTGGCAGAATAGAGTGGTATTCAACCCACAATACGTGGTTTGAAAATATTCTAACAAACACAAAATAGATGGCTAGCTTTGTGTGGGTGTGCTTTTAAAAAAACCCATAGAACCCTAATAATTGTGTTGGTTGGATTACAACCGATGGACAAAATCAGATTTTTTTTTAGACCAGGGGTCTCGAAACTACGGCCCGCGGGCCACATCCGGCCCGCCATAAGATTATATCCGACCCGTTCCAAGATTTTATCAAAAAACAAATTAATTGTTTCTCTTCGTTATTTATTAACCACACAGTTTATTTGACAAGTCCAATTTCTGTCCGCACGCGTGCTTCTCCCCCATGACACCAAGCCAGAGTGCTTCCCACCATGACACCAAGCCAGAGTGCTTCCCACCATGACACCAAGCCAGAGTGCTGTTGGAATTGCAAACCCTCATTTTCAGTCGCAGGCGCCATTCCTTATACCGACAACAGAACAGCTTGAATGTGACGATTTTTAGGTAGTTCCAAGTCTCCCGGCAGAGGGTTATCAAAGGAAAGTTCCGAAAGATGTTACCTAATTTAAAAACAAGTAATTATATTGGCTAATTATTATAAATATAATTTATTACATATAAATTGATTCATTTATCACAGAGAAGAATCAACGTCAATCACTTTTATCAAACACTAACTGGCCTTGGAAAGTGGAATTTTTTTTATTGACTTGACCGGCCATATGACTTGAATCTAAATTTGCATGTTGAAACAAATTTGATTTATGATATATTTGCACATCAAGGCATTCAGGGCAAAAATAATGCTACTTGAAGAACAGGTGAACGTTACTTTGGCCCGCAAAAATGTGTAAAATATATTATGTGGTCCGCATAGCAAAAAGTTTGGAGACCCCTGCTTTTGACGAAACTTATTTATGCGATATTAAGTTGGATTATATTAAGTTTTTATTCAGAAAATGTAATCATATTCTACATTTATATATTCCTAGTTTTAGTACAAAATAATCACATCCATTTTTTTTATTACTAAATATATTACGTGACCGCCTCTGTGGTCTAGTAGTCAGAGTTCCTGGCTACAGGTACATAGGTCCTGGGTTTGATCCCTAGAGCCTCAAAAAATGTAGCTGTGAATAAGTGGGTCTGGAACGAGGTCAAATTCGGCCTCATGAGGGCAAATTTGGAGATACTTTAACAAAGAAGTATCAGCTATAGTCTAGAAAACTGAGATTAATGACTGGAGGGCTTGTTGTGCTGACCACATGACACCCCATATCCACAAATGTTTGGCACTGGGCCAGTTTCATGGTCAGATTTAGTACGCCTCAAGTGCGGCGCTATACTAGATACAAGACGTCACCTACTTGGAATTGAATGGAATGGGCTAATTTCGCATATGAAACTGGCCCATTCCATTTTTGGTCTAGGTAGGTGTCGTCCTGTATTTAGAATCGACTCGCACTTTAGGCGTACTAAATCTGACTATGAAACTGGCCCACTGTCGTCGCTAATGGTGGCGGCCGCTTGGCCGGTATGGCTCGCTTGCGGGCTCTCACCGTTAAGAAGAAATCTGTTACGTATTAAGTCAGCGTTTTATATTATTTTCTCATTTAGAGAAATTATTGTAATCGTGAACATTTTCGACCTCGAGAAAAGATACAGCTTTATGTTCTAATGTGCCCTTGAACTCAAAAAAAGTGGTCTTTCTTTCAGTACTTAAGGCTAAATTGTTTGATGGATTTTAGAAATAATTTATAAATTTATTTTTGTTTTAAATATCTCTGTTAGTTTAAAAATAGTTGATAGTTTTTTTAAGTGTAATAATATGGTTGTAATAATCCCAAATAAATATAAAAATATAAATTAAAGTTATTTTATGGATGCAAGTAAATAAAACACATCCAATATTACTATTATTATTATTATTATTATTATTATTATTATTATTATTATTATTATTACTTCCACAGCCATTTAAGTGCGAGTATTTCAGCTCCTAAAAACACACTTATGTGAAATTGCCTGATTTTAAATCGTTCGAATATTAAGCTCCAGATCAAACTGGATTTGACTTCAGGGTCTTTCAGAAGGGGTTGGTAAGCTTATCAACGCTTCCGAATATTGAAAACCTTCCCATTACATCTAAGCTAAGATGTAAAATGAAGGTGGTTTTTTTTTTCTACGCCATTTTTTATTTCTCACTATGAATAACTCGAGAAGAGTTTGGGTTTGAATTTTTTTTTTTTAATAAATATAAGTACATTGATTATCCACTAAACTACTTTGATTCTTTTTATTTAAAAATTTTGTTGTTGTTTCGTTTTATTTAGTTGAACACAAGTTATTAAACGCTAGGTTTAAGGACTAAATATTAATAACATATACTTAAAGTATATATATTGTGAAAAGTGATATTTATTGTTTATTTTCTTATCTTGGTGCCCCCCATTGGCACGCGTGCCATAGATTTGCCATCCCTGCCCTATATCATAGGTAACAAATCTCCAACCAGGCGTCTTGGTGTGGTAATACGAAGTCTTCATTAAAATACAATTGAATTTGAACGAATGAAATTGTCTTATACTATTTTTTACAAATAAAAATTAAACAAATGATAAAAAAAACTAAAATATGTTTAAATTAACCCAAATTAGGTTGCTGTCAAGTGAATACTGCAGAAACCCAAACTTTGATGCGATTTCTGGTCCATGTATTATCGTGTGTTTAATTTTGCTGGATAATCGATCATGATATATCCCCTTAACCGGCCTTGTGGTATAGTGGTCAGAGCCCCTGGCTGCTGACCTTGAGGACCCAAGCTCGATTCCCGACTTTTACGGGGAAGTTTTTCTCTAAAAGGACATAATTTATATTGCCACAAGTGTTTTGGTTAATTAATCTTAAATTAGTTTAAGATCTTCATTGGTTTTACCACGTAATATTAACTACAATCAGCCCCTTGTCTCATCGGGACATGAAAAGAGCCTCCATGGAAAGGATGTACGATTATTACATTCGGGGATCCCCTAGGCCACGGTACATTAGTACTGGTTAATCTCTCCTCAAATGGAGCTACAAATTGATGTTGCCCAGACACGCCATTTATTTATCGATCATGATGTATCCCCTTAAGACTCACTCCTTTAAATCTATTTCCTAAAATAGGTTAGCGTAAGCTTCGGACAGCTTTTAAGGAGAAATAATCAAAGTTCTTTTGAAAGTGCGCTGCCTATTTCTTATGTGTGTTCTATTCTTTAAGTTCTCATCTGATGAGAAAGTATTGTAATCGTGAATATTTTTGACCTTGAGAATATGATTATGTCTATGTTTTAAGTGCCCCCAAACCTATAAAGCCGGATTTTACACACAAAAAAAAACCCGTTTCCTCCAATGTCTGAATGTTCCTGGGCCTAGATCCGAAATGTTTTGATAGATTTTGTTCAAAATTTTTACTATTTTTTTATCCTGGAACTTAAAAACAGGAAAACCTACTTTAGAATATTTCATTGAAAACCTATATCATATAAGGTTTGCACGATTGTTTGTTACCGTTTCTATTTTTTTCGCTTCGCGTTTTACTAGCCTTTCGGGATATCAGCACGTTAATACTAATGAGGATAAAAGATTATGAAGGCAGAGTTTAGTTGAAGTGAACCTAAATTTGCGTGTATGAAGGGCGTGTTGTCATTTAGATAAGTATAAACACCTCAGCGCACCAGGTCGGGATTTAAACCCCAACCACCTTTTACAGATAAAACATAACTAGACGAGACTGGTGCCTTTGTAAGCGTACCAGCTAATACGAGTATGCCCTAATATATCTATAGCCAACACAACAATAGACCCCAGTTCATAGGTATATCTTTTAGTAAAGTAACAACAATAATGTCCATCCACTTCAGTGGTCGAGTGGTGTGTTGCAACATTCTCATAATAAAATGGATTGGAAGGTCGGGATTCGAATCCTGGTCAGGTTTACTAAGAATGCTTTTTTCACAATTGGTTTTTCACTGTCACTCCACGCTAATGAGGGTATGTTCTATCTAAATTTTACTCCACTCATTCCTAGTATATTATCGTAATTAATATATATGCGCATAACCCAAACGGGCTGCAAAACTCGGGGATAAAAAGAACACCATGATATTGTTACACATTTTCACTCATTACATTTTTGTTTATTTGAGGTACCTTCGCGTGAACTTCCTAAATTGACTGATTATACCATCAAATTTTTATGAGCGAGCATGAAAGGACCTACCAGTTTTGCTGGTGAATATATTTTCCCATACCTTCCAAGGTTCTTTTACATTCCACAATCGACATGGGATCAACTGCTTTTCCACTCCGAAGGAAGTTGTTTTACGGATTTTTATCGCTCAAAAAAAAAATCCTTTGACCCCGGTCGGGTACGAGCCCACGATCATCGGGTCCTGAGGCGAGCACTTTACCCAAAGACCACCGAAGTCAACTTTAGTCCTTAAAGCGAATCGAACCTAGTCACGTTGCATCCGTTGACGGATGTACCTATTGCTTTATAGCAACCCTCCCCGTGTGGTTGTTTTTTTTGTTTGATAGTTAGAACGCAAGCGCCATGGAAGGTTGGTCCACGATATTGCAATGTTTCAGGAGTAGGAAATTTCCATGTAAATAGCATTGGTAATTGCCGTACTGTGATTGGTAACGTGCAATGAATATTAACGTAGCAAGGGGATCAACGACCGACGGGAGTATAGAGAAGAAGTATTTCATTATGTGTACTTGTGTACAGGTAGATGGAAGGGGGTATAGAGTTTTGGAAATCGGGGTGTTTTTTTAGGGGTTGGGAGGAGTAGGGTCTTTGTGTTGGTATTAGATATAACAACGAGTTTTTGTTTTGGGATATTTCTCCCAGAATAGATAAATATATTTTTAATTTAAGCAAAAACTAGGTTTGAAACAGACCGCAAACATTATAAGGGTGTGTAAAATATTTTACCAATAATCTAATTAATAAATTAAACACATTTAATTATTTTTTAATTTCTCGCACCCCTTGGAGATTTAAAGTATTGTGATCTTAAAAAAAAATCTAACTCTAGGTTCCGATAGATGTCGACGTTTCATGACTACCTGAGCCAACAACTAATTTTTTTCAATTCTTTCTGCCTGTTACTGGGACTAGAGCCTGAACAGTTCTACCTATTGGGCTAAGACTTGATATCTAAGGTTTCTATAAGGTTCCTCACATTGATTTTTGGAATCAAGGGTAGCCTCCGTAAGGGTTAAAAGAGGGGAAAAAAACTTTTTTTTAATCGGCTATACCAAATTTTATTGAATTTCGTAATTTCCTCTTATTGTTTAGCATTATAAAAATATGGCAACACTCATTTACCCTTGAAAACTACTTTGAGGGTACTTAATAGTTTACATAACATTAAATTTAACATTTGGTCCATATCTATGCAACTATTTGAGATAAGAGATAACTTATCTTTAAAAATGATAAACCTTTATTTGAAATATATTTTTATAAAACCAACAGTTTCCGAGATATTGGCAGATATATTTCCTTAATGGTTTCCTACTATAACTTCACGTGAATTTGTACACATTCCGTCTACCCTTTATGAATTACACAATGCTCCTATATTATTAGCTATGCCATAGTGAAACCTTTAAAGGTAAGCTTGCTAGTTTTAAGCCTAAATTTATACTTTCTCTTCACTATTATGTTAGGGAATTTTTTATTTGGGTTTAGCGCTAAGGGGCAATAAGACAGGTTAACATTAAAGTCGCCAAGATTTGAACCAAAGGCTCTCCAAGGTGGTCGAACAGGGTCTGATCGTCTACAAGGTTTCAACCATTATCAGGGCTTGAGTGGTAAAGATATTCAGAACTAAAAATGCTAACTATACGTCGGTATAGTTTGTGTAATTTTACCAAAATTATATATTTCCTTTATTTATGGACGTTAAAAAAAATGAAGCTAAAAATAATTAAAATGGTATTAGTATGAAAATTGTTATTTTTTTAGCAAAAAAAAAAAGCTAACAGTTGTTTTAGAATTTCGTGGACAACAATTTTTAGTAAACATAATAAACAAATAATAAGGTCCTTTTCGAAGATTTAATCTCTATGTGCGGGTCGGAATTCATAGCTTTTTAGTGTTTTTTGTTGTTTTTAACACCACGACTTACTACTCGTTCGGGTTATACGCTTATGTACTAATTACGGTAATGTACTAGGGATTAGGAAGATTGAATTTAGGATATATATCTGCATTTGGGTGGAGGTAGATTGGAAAACCATTTAGGAAAAACCATCCTCAGTTCATCCTACCTAGATTCGAACCCTGATCTCTCCATCATTGGCAGTCTAGTCTAGTGATAGAGTGATGCCTTATACCGAAGCTGGCTATTTATTATTTTTCTAATAAATTATAACATTCGTCCTAATGTTTTGAAAACATTATTTATAAGTTTACTTTGTGTTAAAACTAGAGATAGGAAATTCGATTACTATATCGTTTTTTAAGGGTATCGAGAGGATCGAAAATCGAGAAAATACCTCGATTCTTGATGCCTCGATTCCTAAAGATACGTGCAAATGATCGTGAATGCTTTATTAAGAGATTAATGAATATCAAATATTGAAAGGCCATTTGTAACGAATTTTTTCGCTAACTATTCCAAATATTTGTATAGTAAAACTTATAAAAGCATTGATTAGATTTGAAAACTTAAAATTTGGATTTTGCTTCAATATGTAGACATATATACCGTGGTAGCATAATGTTTTCAAGAAAAAACATAAATAAACCTCCATATTAACAGATAGCAACCTTATGTTAAAAAATATATTACGATTGCTTTAAAACTTTACTGTCACAAATTAAATAATAATAATAATAATGTGGGTTAAGTTTATTTCAACATTTTAAAACCAAAATTAAAATCACGACTGTAATGCGCAAAGGAAAAACTGTTTTAAAAGTCTAATTAATATTTAATAGATTTCCAGAATAAAATCAAATTTGTTAAAAAGTTTACCTATCACGGCAACCATTTTGGTTTCTATTAACATAAATCAATATGGCCGTTCCCACTTCATTTCAGGCCTGTTTCAGTAAGAGTCTAGTTTCGAAGAATAGAGGTAAAAATTTAAGAATCTAAATCTAGAATTGGAATTGAAAAACTCGTATCGTCCCATCTCTAATTTAAAACAATTGTACATAATTACATAAGAAGCCATTAATGTAATAGAGTTCCTAAATATGGTAACAGCCCTGGCCATCTCCTCCCATTTGTTTCCAAGCCTGTTGGTCAAGGCGACTTAGTAGTGTGCTTGATAAGTAAGTATTAGCATTCATTAGAAGTTATAGCGTTGATAGCTTAGGCCTGTAACTAAATATAGCTATTAATTTGTTAGCATTGTGTCTATTCGTGTGGAATAACCCCATTTAATAACACTAATGGGCTAGGAAATAAGATGGTATCATTTTTGAGTAAATGCAAATTTGTTTAGAGGTAGTCAATAAACCCTCAGTTCACCTGACCAGAATTCTAACCCTGGCTTCCAAATCACCAGGAAACTGAACTAGGAAAACCTGACGTTTAGACGGCGTGTCCACCGACGAGGATATTATGCTCATACTTGCATGTAATTATTTACGGAGAAGTAGCATCAAATCTTCAGGACAACTCCCCTGGTTTCTATTAATTAGATGGTCACGATTTTGAATTTCAGGCTCGGTAGGTTTGTATTTCACGCTAAACCTTCCCAACACAAGTCAAACCGTCTATGAAACATAGTTGATATATGCTGTCCTCCGCCAGTCCCCCTCTAACGTCCTAGACCACACTGTAGACATTACTAATTAGTAGGATCGTGGTCCGTCGTTGTGGATTCAAAACATCACACATTGTAGCTTTATAATAATAACTAGCTTTGCTTGTTGTGGGCTCCGCCCCCAAACCCCCAGTGAATGTAAACTAATGTGATTCCAGCGTTGTTTTGAACGTTGCTTTATTTATACAATTTTATAATTCTAGCTGTCCCATAAGTGTGTCAGAAAATTTAAAAATTTGTTGAAAATGTGCAAGATTTACCTAAAATAAAAAATCTAGCTCTGGTGCAGTCCGTTTTTTGATAGGTCTTACTGTTTAGCCACAAGAGGCCTCCAAAGAAAGATCCACACTGACTTTAAAGCGGCTCTGAAATTTTTTTTTAATTTGTTTTAAATACAAATTTTTAACTTTTTGGAATTTTTCCCGTCGTTTACAAGCTAGAAGTTATAGGTTTGCCAAATTTCAAGTTTCTAGCTCATCTGGAAGTGGGTAAACATTAATGTCAGTGAGTGAGTGAGTCAGCCATGTGGCTTTATACTATAGTGACAAATCTAACCTATGATCATAAGGAGGTTCATAGTTCCTCCACGGCAGCTCAAGTAAGCTATTATAAGTTGTTGGAGTGCAATAGCCTAGTTACTCCACGACACCTCAAAGAAGCTATTATGAGTAGTTCGAGTGTTATACCCTAGTTCATCCATGACACCTCAAGGAATTTATTATAAGTAGTTGGACTTCAATAGCCTAGTTACCCCGCTTTTATCGGGAATGGTCGGGGGAGGCAAGAGTCAAGTAGTAACCCTCTGGCGTTGCCTGGAAGTCCACGAGGACAGAATAAGTTTCGTGCAAGATATTTCAAAATTAACTAACGTATGAAAGGTTAGGCCAAGTTAGGTTGGGTAGGAACCATAATTATCTAGTCTATATTATAAATGAAGGCAGGTTTGAAAGTTAGGATAGTAATAGGCTATTTCACTAGGACTACTTAATAATTTAAACTCCTTTATGAGTTGTCTTGGAGGAACTATATACCCCCTCCTGCAATGGAGGAACTATATACCCCCTCCTGCAATGGAGGAACTCGATTCCCCAATCCCCACTGGTGGAGGAACTTGACAGCCCTTCTGCCCCAGCAGAGGAACTCGACACTCCTTTTCCCATGTGGAGGAACTCGACACCCCTTCCCCTGTAGAGGAACTCAACACCCCGTTCCCCCTGTAAAGGAACTCTACACCCTCTTCCTCCTGTAGAGGAACTTTACACCCTCTTCCTCCTATAGAGGAACTCAAAACCCTCTTCCCCTCTAGAGGAACTTGACACCCTCTTCCTCCTATAGAGGAACTCAAAACCCTCTTCCCCTCTAGAGGAACTTGACACCCTCTTCCTCCTCTAGAGGAACTCGACACCCTCTTCTCCCCTCTAGAGGAACTTGACACCCTCTCCTCTCCATCAGATGAACTCTACTCCCCCTCTGCTCCAGTACGGGAACTAGATACCTCCTCTGCTCCAGTGGGAGAACTAGACACTCCCTCTGCCCCAGTGTAACAAATTAATTTGAGCCACTTTCGATCAATTTTGAATTTAAAAAATCACACATCAGCAGAATATCCTTAATTTTAGAAATCAAAAAAATACCCCGAAGGATTGCCCTTTTTAACATCTAGACATCAAGTTTGAACAAAATCTATCAAACCGTTTCAGATCTATGGCTAAGAACAAACATACCTGGGTACGGACAGACAGATAGATATACACGAGAACAAACAGAATGGTAAAATCCATTTTCTTTTTAGAGTCCGGTCACACATAAAACGTAAACATTCATCATAAGCTCGAGGTCAAAAATGTTCACAATTACAGTACTTTCCCTTGATATGAGAAAGTAAAAATGTGTTTACCAAATTTACGATAGTGTTTACTCTGTTAGATAATTCATTGATTAAGCGCCACCAAAGTTTGATGTTCAATCAACCTAAGCTACTCCTTTCCTTTTCCTCACGAACCTCACATAAACTCACTTTCTCTCTTACACTCACACTCATTCTCTCTCTCTACAAACTACGGTGTATTCCCATCCGGATCACGAACAGTCATGAAACTTGCACTAAGTAAACTCCTCCCGACACAAAGGAATGACTTTATTGTGTTTACCTCACCTCGAGAAACTGGCGAGAGAAAATTTACGAGCGGCGTCAGGGTTATAATTTTCTTATAAAGTTTAATCCCTTCTCTGCCCCACCCCCCCCCACCCTTCTTACCTTAGTGTCTTTGGGAAATGAAGGCTAGTTAACTACCGTACAAGCTATTCAAGTTGATGAAGTATTGTGGCGATGGAGAAGGGGAAACTTGATCGTGCTTGAAAAGGAGATTATATGCCGCGTAAATATTATTAGGTAAAACTATGACTTAATAATTGTTTTTGTTTTTTAGATACCAGACTTTATAGATGTAATTTTATATTTTATTATTGTTTTAGAAGAAAAGGGATCACCTTTTAAAAATCATAATTAATTAATTAATCACCCCCCTTTGGTGGTCGAATAGTCTAAGTAAAGGGTCTTCAACTTTTTAAGGTCCAAGGGCCAAAGTTTCTGTCTCGTGTTGGCTCGCAATACTGTATCGACATTATAAGAATTGAACGTTATTAATTGGTTCTATTTCTTTTGGCGTACCGAGTGTCTCATCTGTGATGAAGGAACGCGAAAACTCTCGACTATGCTTGAACACTCCCAACTATGCCCGAACACTCCCGACTATGTCCGAACACTACCGACAATGTCCGAACATTCCCGACTATGCCCGAACCCTCCCAACTATGCTCGAACACTCCCGACTATGTCCGAACACTACCGACAATGTCCGAACATTCCCGACTATGCCCGAACCCTCCCGAATATTCCCGAACACTCCCGACTATACCCTGAACACTCTCGACTATGCCCGAACACTCTCGACTATGCCCGAACACTCTCGACTATGCCCGAACACTCTCGACTATGCCCTAACACTCTCGACTATGCCCGAACACTCTCGACTATGCCCAAACACTCCCGACTATGTCTGAACACTCCCGATTATGCCCGAACACTCCCGATTATGTCCGAACAATCCCGACTATGTTCGAACACTCCCGAATATGTTCCAACACTCCCGACTTTGTCCAAGAAATCCCAAATATGTTCGAATGCACCCGGAATAGGTATCCTTCTCTTATCTAATAGAGCCGATGGGCTGCAAAAAATGTTACGGTGGGCCTCAAGTTGCCCGTGGGTTGAAACCCCTGTTCTGAAGCATCAATCCCACAATAGACAAGACTGCAAATTATGGGGAGTTCGGTGTTAAAATCTTGGCCCAGTATACTGAGGGTTTTTCCCCCTAACGTTTTTACATTCTCTCTCCACTCAAAAGAGGGATTACTTCCTCTTCATTCAACCTTCTTCGTCCCTTTCACTAGTGTAAAAAGTACCTATGTATACAACCAGGAATAGGTAGTAAGGCGTTGTGGATTTTTTTTAAAAAATCAATTGAATAACTTATAAAATAGTACTATTAGAATTCGGTCGGGGTCTAAATCCTTGTTGGTTGTATTGAGAGTGTTAATTCTAAAATAATGTTTTACTCTTCTTCCACGTCGATTCAAGTACATTTCTTTTTTATTCTACACTTCTCTTCCTTACTCCTCAAATATATGTGGATACTGTGGATGGACACTAAGACGTAGAGCACGGAAAATCTACAACCAGTAATAATAATAATTTATTTAGACATTCCCTAAGAGGTGAAACATGTTCTTTTGCAAAGATAAACTGATCATAAAACATATAAAATTAAATTTAAATAAAAAAAGAAATTAATAAATAGTGAATCCATAACCTCTCTTCAAAACTATGATAGCTACAATAGAATGACGACTATCTGTACCACGACTATCCGAATCGCCAAATAACCGAATCTCCGCTACCAAGACACAAGCAAACCTCTACTCCGCGTCAGACCCGCCTCTGTGTCGTAATTAGATAACGCACTAGTCTCGTGTAGAGCTATAATGCCGAGGATGGGGAGATCCAGTTTTGAATCTCACTTGGGTGAACTGGGACTGTATTTTCCTAAATTGTTTTCCATTTTCCTTCCACGTCAAGGCGGGTTCACTTCCTCTATATTCAACCTTCCTAATTCCTAACCCATTAGTTCATTAGTTTAACTAGTACTTAAGCGTATAGCCTTAACGGGTAGTAAGTAAGACGTGGTACTAAATAATAAAAAATAAATAATCTGCGTCAGCCCACGTGGTAGTTAAGTCCTGTACATTAATATCCAATATATACATATATTTACTACATTTTTTATAGGTTTTAGTTTTTTTAAACTATTCTACTGTCATTATATAAGAACATAGTGATTATGTTTTTTGTGAAAAAGATTTTTTTTACTTAACACAGCTATTTAAATTTTCTCTTATCTGAAACATTTTTTCATGAAACTATTAAAACAATTGGGAGTTTTACGGCATTGTTTTTTAGTCCTAGTCCCTTGATACAGATCCAGAGGTACCGGGTTGAGTACTCGGTGTATCCAGATTTTCTGTGAAAGCAGTGGTTCTGGAACGAGGTCACCTCAGCCTTGAGAGGACAAATGAGGAGCTACTTGAATGAAAAAGTAAAGGCTCTGCTCTAGAGAACTGAGATTAACGGCCGTAGGGGGTATTTTGAAGCTGACCACATGACACCCTATATCCGCATAAATTGGAACTAACTTCGCCATCAGACGGTGGCTGCTTGCTCAGTATGGTTCCTTTGCGAGCTGATGCCAAGGAGTTTTTTTTTTAATTATTTTTGTTTTGTGATAGCAATGTGTATTATATAACTCCACCTTGAAAATAAACCATTTTACTTTCACCAACTAAACTATGACCCTTTCTTATACGTAATCTAATCAATGAGGTAGACTGAGAATAGATTTAAAGATGACAAATTTAACTATATAAAAACACAACAAAAAAAAAATGCTATCGTTATTAATATCTAATTCCGTAATTCACTAAGACATTAATGTTAAATAATTGTAATCACAGAGTTGAGTTCAATAAATAATTTAAAACTAGTCGTTTTAACTAGTCTTCCCATTATAATGCAAACAGAAAAATATTTACTCATCACCATAAACATAGATGGAAAAATAATGCTAAGGTTTCGAATAAAATAGGACTGTTGAGGATTGTCATTTCCTTTGATTAGCGTATATTACCTGTAAATGACCACTTTCAGACCATCAAAGAAGAGCTAAATGTGTATCACTCCGCGTGGGAAGGGTCGGGAAGGGGCTGAAAACTTACGGAATTCTAGCAGTCTCTCCTCAAGTTATCGGTTTTCCATTAGCAGTCTCTCGTTTTCAGTTCAGAGAGAGAAAGAGTATATAAAGGTTTGAAAGCAGAGAGAAAAAAAACCTGTGAGCTTGGCTGAGTTTGCTTTGTCCCTGTTTAGTTTAACTTACCTTCTGAAAGAAAAGAAGAAAAAGATAAAATAAAAGCGAAGTGTTATTTCTTCTACTATTTTCTTGTGTTGTTTTTCTTTGGCCACTTTTATATAAATATATATATATTTTATCCTTTCAGAAAAAAAAAAAAAAGAAGAAAATGTTCCGCATATTTTGTCTAGGGACGTATAAATGGCAGTTAACATTAAAATTGTATGACTTGCCACTGAGCGGATGGAATTGAAACCAAAGAGGCTACGAATATGTCAGAGGGGTGTGAGAGAGAATATAAGGGGGTAAAGGGGGTCGAGAAGGAAAAAAAAAAGTCTGTATAAAAGAGGGCTTGGAAACATTTCGGTGAAGATTGAAGACATGAAAAACGCTCGGTAGAGTAAAGGATTCGTTGAAA
>CABFWB010000451.1:109765-126579 GCA_902151455.1 Timema bartmani | reverse complement strand
AAACCCAGCCACGGTCAACGGATTCTTCCTTAGCGATGAAAATCCGTAGCACAACTACCTTCGGAGGGGAAGTTAATCCATTGGTCCCCTGTTGATTGTGATATGTAAAACTAACCCTGTCAGTTATGTGAAAATACCTTTCTTGGCCAAATTGGTAGGTCCTTTCACGCTCGCTCATATAAATTCAGCTTATAAGGCAACGGGTTTACCACCACATATCCTGAACTTCTCTAATACTTGAGAGCCATACCAGATGGTGTAGGCAGCACTAACCAGCCAAAAGGGTGAGTGAATGCCCAGCATTGGACGGGATAAGGTTAGCATCAAACCAACTATCGGGTTGTTGACTTAAGAAGATAAAAATGATAACTATTTTAATTAATTAATAAAATTTGTTCAGCGTTGTATGAGATATATGAGTTTGACTATCTTAAAGTTTCATCCTACCTATATTCTAATATATTTATAAAAAGGTGACCTGGTGGTCTATAGGTAAGGTGTTAGACTTCTTTATTGGGGTTCCGGGGTTCAATCCTCGGGCCCGGCACAGATTTATCTGATTGCCAAACCCTTCCTTCACCTCTGACAAGACGTGTATTAATCACAACTTGTGAATGTGTGGAATGCCAGGCCTCCACCGTGGTTCGGATCCCACGTTAAACTGTTGGTCCTCCATTTCATCTCATTATCAGCCTACCATTACACATTAGCTTAAGTGCGTATAACCCGAACGGGTAGTTAGATGCGGTGGTAGTAGTAATAATAATAATAATAATAATAATAATATATTTATAAAATAAATTGATACAAAGTGCCCCTTCAAGCCCTATTTTTTTAAAAATTATAACAGTTTAACTGTTAAGGCTAGCGTGCTTTACTACGACTCGAGGGTACTGGGACTGGATACATCAAGATTATTCCAAACAAAATATGTTCTCTTATTTTCTTTCCAAGCGAATATTGGTGCAGTTCCTTAAATTTTACCAATCTCAATATTAATCATTAGCTTAACAGTTTAGTCACGGGGTAATCAAATTATTATTATAGGGTTTTACTCACAAAAAACTTTCAAAATAAATGGTATGACAATATAGTACAAAACATTTTCATAAGGCTGGCAAAAAAAAAATAAAAAAATAAGCTATTTGATAACTGAACTAAAAATAAAAAAATCATATTTATTATGAAAAATCATTACCAGATACCCATTCTGAGTTCAATATTAAAGGGTATTTTTTAAATATTAAAAATTTCCTCAAATTTGTCTTAATTATACTGCCATTAAATTAATGTGTATTTTAGAAATACCAACAAATATAATTTATTATCGTATGAAATAGTCTCCAAATACAAATTTTGAAACAAAATTGTAGCTATTTAAAAAAATTAGTCATTAGTAAACTACTATTAAAGGTTTTATTTAGAAAAAAACAAATATGTTATTATTTATACCGTAAATTTTTTTGATCCATTTTGAACCTAATCTTAAAATATTCAATTTTTTAAATATCATCAGTACTACCTTTAAACCAATTTTCCCCCTAAAAACCAGTATAGTTCTGTTTGTGTTAGTAAACATTTCCCAGATATGCATTTCAAACAAAATCTTTTGGACGATTTCAAAAATATTTCAAATTTTCAAAAATTACTAATCAATAAACAACCCCCTTAAGAATAATTACTCAAAATACTAGTAAACAATGTTATTTCTTAGGAAAAAACTCTGTAGATACAAGATCCAAACAAAATCGTTTAGCACCATTTTGGAAAAATTTGTGGTTAAAAAACTAATCAGTAAACCACCCTAAATTTGAGGAATAGAATAGCCCCATAGCATCTAATCAAGTTTGAACAAAATCCATCTGACCTTTTCAGATTTGTGATCAAGGACAGATGAACGGGCAAACGATGGGTGAATGGACAAGACATGTAAAATCCACTATATTGGGTTTTAACACACACAAAAAAAAAGTAAAGATTCATCTTTACGTCGAAAAACTTCCCTATTACAATACTTTATTTTGATATGAGTGTAAAAATCAAAAATGTTCTTAATTGTAAGTCAAATACTTTTATATAAAGGCGTTAACATTTATTATATAAAATAAAAATGTCATACAAAATTAAACACAGTAAATTTGATTAGCTGTTTCTCCTTATAATAAAATCTTTAATCCCTTTTATTACTACACGTTCGGGTTATACGCATATGTACTAACTATGTGAATGTGTTAGGTATGAGGAGTGTTGACTTTAGAGAAAGTGTACACGCATTCGCGTAAGGTACGAGTAGAAAACCATTTAATAAATACCACCCCCTACTACACCCAAATAGGATTCGAACCCCAATCACTCCACTATCGGCAGTCTAGTATATTAAGAAAGTTACGACTTAGACAATGCGGACACCGAAGCAGGTTTAAATTATTAGTACCCTCACCGGTTGTCGCATGGTCTAGCTCGTCATTCTCGTGTTAAGACTAGATTGTGGAGGATGAGATCAGCCATGTGTAATGAGGTAGTTATTCCTAAATTGTTTTTCACTCTCTTCATACGCAAATATGGGTACGTTTCTCTCTCAAGTTCTCCCTTACTCGTCTCTATTTTACCATCGTAATTAATATATGCATATTACCCAAACTGTTAGTAGGCAGTAAGAAAGAAAAAAAAATTTCGAATTAAAGTTTTAGTTTGAATACAAAGTAAACTGTTAATAGGGTGTTAAATAATTTGATGCCCGAGAAGGAAAAATCTTCTTTGATATTTTTCTATTCCCATGACTCAATAATTAACTAGAGTTTCACTTCCAAGAAACGTGTAGAATGTACTATGACGCCTTAGTAATTCATGTAATTAATTGACGTAACGCTGTGACCTAAAAGCTACGAGTCATTGCCAGTCGAAATATCGTTAAAGTAAACTTTCCAGCTTGTCCCAAGACTCAACGACATTAATTTTCAGATGTCTTGTGGGGTTTGTACAAATATACAGACCAAGACTTTTTTTTTCTAAAGATCTAACCCCCTTTTTATGACATCGAAAACCTTGTCTTTAAGGTGTCAATACATTCACCGATTAAGTTAAACTATATGAGGTTATTAAGGTGGGATGGAAAAGGATGCAAGAAAAAGACAGTGTTTTTGTAGTTTTTATGGCAAAAAATTATTTTGTACAAAATAAATAAAATATTGCTCCAGTACAAACATAGAACTAAATTTTCTTCACATGGTAACTTCAAAATTTCTTTAATATTTGTCAATAATGTCCTGGAAATCAATGACAACTTTTTCTTTTAATACAAAAAGTTTCTCGTTTAGTTCGGCTATGCTCATGACAGATATTCAACAACTGTTGATATCTACATGTGTAGAAAATTAAACTCTAGGCTTGTACTGGAGCAATATTTTATTTATTTTAAACAAAAAAAAAGTTTTGTTATAAAAATTGAAAAATCACTGGCCTCCCATACAACTCCACCTTAAGATCTCCAGGTAAAAAAATAGATAGGTCGTAGGGTGTGACAAGACAAGTACTTCCAAGTATTGAACTTGGGGTCGGCGACGCAAAATGACTTCACCGCGAGACTGTCAAAGTTTGCGCTGTATGCACCTGGGAGGTAGACAACTCGTCAATCTTCAGCACGTACACAAATCAAGTGTGGTGTTAATTATGACTATTAACGGGCCCTACCCGTTTCGGAGGTCCCATGGGCTAAGGCGCTACTCTCGAAATATAATAAACGGCAGATGATCGGGAGATCGTGGTTCGATCCCGGTCGGGTGCATTGAGGGTTTTTTTTCCCTAAATAGTTTTCCCACATTCTCTCCATGCAAATGCAGGTATACTTCTTATAAATTCAAACTTCCTCAACCTTAACACATAGCGTAATTAGTACATAAGCTTTAAACCCTAATGGATAGTATGACGTGGTAATAAAACAAAATTTTAACAATACAATGTGTGAAATGAACAAGATAAATATTTTTGTCAATTTATGTTAAACATAATGAACCGCTCATATACTCGTATCTGAGTCAATGTTTCCCTATTGGGGGATTACGGAAATTGTTTTTTTTTATCACCGCGTCTTACTACCTGTTGTGGTTATTTACTAACTACGATAGTGGTTTAAGGTATGAGGAAGGTTATATTTATAGGAAGTTTACCCACATTTGCTTGTAGGAAGAGTGGAAAACCATTTTTTTAAACACTCATTTCACATGACCGAGATTCGAACCTCAAGCTCTCCGTCATCGGCAATCTAGTCTACTGCGAGAGTAGTGCGTTAGATCACGCGACCACCGAAGCGGGCTAGAGGAAATGTTAGTAAATTAAATCCGACATGACTAGAACAGCATGGCGTCTGTCAAAGATATTGGTTAATATGGCTAGTTTTTTTTCTAGGAATCCTATTTTATTCTCTCTGAGTATTATCGCCCTTGCTGAAAACAACAATTATTGAAGATTACATTTGGAGACTTCACCACGACTCACTGCAATAAAAACCCCAATCTAAAAACTAGGTACGAACCTGGTTATTTCTTTTATAATCGTCACCCAGATCAACCGACGCATATGCACACAACTTTTTTTTTTTAAATAAAGACCTTTATTTTAATGGTCATTAAATAAAAGGTTACAAATTTTTAGTTGCAATTATGTTAGCAGTTAATGAATTGACTCTATGTAAGACAAAAAAAAAAAGTGGTAGGAGTATATTAAGAAGACTCGTGAACTGTATATTCTCACGAAAACCACAAAACGTCTGAATTACCGCTGGAATTTGCCATAAACCCCATGACTTAAACCATAAAGAAAGAATGACACGTATATTAGTAAATACATTCAATTTAATTTAAAGAAATAATGACTCGTAAAGTATTTTAAATGCATTCATGGTGACGCAAAGGTAAGGTGACATTGGTAAGCCTCGCACATATTGTTACGTCACTCTCATTCCGTCTGATTTGCCCCCCCTTCGTTGGCTCATTTGCACGCGATGTTGATGTGATGTGATGGCGCTAATCATTAATTGACAATGTAATGGGGCAGGAAATTAATTGTGTCACAATGTCTCAATATGGGCACATTGTCGGGGACTCCCCCTTCACTCCCCCTGGGTGAGGTTCGTAGAGAGGGGTCGGAAAGTCAATGGCTACAATCACAATGGTGACTCAAGAGACCGGGCAAGTGCCGATATCACGTGGGTACTTATCTTGAGTCTATATACACTTGAGCCCTTAATTAGATCATAGCCGGGATACGAATTATTCACCGGTTTGTATATCTGTATCGCTGCATGTTCGTTGTGTTTCCGTTTACCTCTTGTAATCATTACCTGTACAAAAAATAGGTCTTACATTCCAATTTACATTGGAAGAAACTTTGAAAAAAGATTAAGATACTCTTTGGCGATCAACATTGATAGCATTTTAATATATTATTAGTTTATATGCTAGCACCGCATCTTAGTACCCGTTCGGTTTATAGTGTTATTTATGGATGTTGCCTACCAGTGACGTCACGGCAGGCCAAGAGAGGACTACCCATGCTAATGAATTTACGTTTTATTCAGCGAGTTCTAAAGATATAACGTTGAACAAAAACTATATATTCTTAAATAAACCTAAAAATAATCTTACAATGTCAAATTTTGTTTTTATCTCTAAGTAGTTTTTTTTTTGTAAACGTATTTTTTTATATAAATCATTTACAATTTAGGTTAATTGGCTTGCTTAGAAAAAATGTTATGTAAGAAACATCCTGCCAGGATGTAAATTATAAACGTCCGTGGTAGAATACATATGTATATCTAGAGTAGGAAACAAGGAAAAGGTAATTTTAAAATCCAAGTCAATGTGTTCAAGGCAAGAATAGTATAGTGACTATGTAAACTTGTCAGAGGAAGAGGGGAAATGTTATCAATAGATAAAACAGACGCCTCACAGAACGTGATAGCACTTAGAGTGCTAAGGTGCGTCAAGTTGAGATAAAACCCGTTTCGCTAAAATAGCTTTGAGCTCTCCAAATAGGCAACGTCGTTATTAGGTATTATTATGTAGATTTGAAAAATGACACCTGTACATGGTAATTGAACCCAGAACCGTTGGCTTAGTACGCCAATGCTCTACCGCTGAGCTATTCAGGATTCCTCCCATGGTTATATGGTCATTTTTTCCCAGGGATTTCACTTTACTCCATGGAGATAATAAGTTCGATATCAATAGTACACATAATTCCTCAAGGAAGGGATCATAAAAGATCAAGAGTGCAATAAGCCTAGCTACTCCACTTTTATTATGTGTGGGATGAAGGGAGATCGATGATTAATCCCCTTCTGTAACATGGAGTCCGCGGGAACAGGACGAGTTTCACCTTGGAAATTACAAAATTAGATTAAATCAAAATTAATTAATGAATGAAAGGTTAGGTTAAGGTGTGCGTGTAAAGGAATAGCGATAAAAAATACTAGTTTTTTTCCATATTAACAAAGCTTTTTTTTTGTCATAATAAATCAAATATTGCTCCAGTAGAAACATAGTTTAATTTTCTTCACATAGTAATATAATCAGTTTCTTGAATATCTGTCAAGTGTGTCCTGAAATCTAATAACAACTTTTTATCTTCATTTAAAAAGTTTCTCATCTAATCCCGCTATGCTCATGACAGATATTCAACAACTGTTGATATCACCATGTAAAAAAAAATAATTAAACTCTCTGTTTCTAATTGAGAAATGTGTGTTTTATTTGGGCCAGGAAAATGTTTGACTAAAAAAAAACTACGAGAACACTGACCTTTTATTGCGTCCCCGAAACACCCATTTTAAGTTAGCTAGGATAAAAACCATAACTACTTAATATGGAAGTTTTTAAAGCTAGGTTTGTATTTGACTATTTCATTCTGACTGCTTATCGCTTCCTTGGTTTGTCATGGAGGAACTCAACCACTCACCCCTCAAGTGAAGGAACTCATCTATGCAGTTAAGAGAACTATTTTGAACTGGGGACTAAACCAGGTCTTGTGGAGGAACTCAACCCCTCACCCTTCAAGTGAAGGAACTCATCTATGCAATTAAGAGAACTATTTTGAACTGGGGACTAAACCAGGTCTCGTGGAGGAACTCAACCCTCCAACCCTCTCGTGGAGGAACTCGAACGTACCTCATTATTCACCCATAGTTTAATGCAGGGCTAGAGAAGACTTCTGGATATTCCAGTCACACATCCGAGTTTTTTTTAAATCAAATAGTTTTAAGGTACAGTACGTTTGAACCAGCCTATAGACATAATATTCGGCCAAAAAATAATAACAGTATCAACACATACTAGCTAAGCTTACAATTTTTGACATACACGCTGTGACGTTCGCTTTGAAAGAGCCGAAGAGAAATAAAATATCAAATCCTACACCCTCGTCAAACCGGATTGTAAAAATATATATATATTGGTTATTTTCTATTCCTTTTCTCTTGTGATTTTTCTTGTCTCCACAGGTGAGGATTGAAACATAGATAGTGAAAGGGAGAAAGTACATGGGGGTAGGGGGAAAAGGAAAGGGGGGGGGTGGAGAGAAAAAAACTGGTAAAAGATGGTATGAGTAAATGTAAGGGTTTCTGTGATGTGATACAAGTTGAATCCAGATGGAAGGGCCTTCGCAGAATTCGATTTCACGCGATCAAGAATCTGAACGTGTTATATATATATATATATATATATATATATATATATATATGGCAGGAAGTGTTGCTAGGCCCGATCTCTGGCGCCCTGAAGGCAAACTGATGTTCAAAAGAAGGGGGAGAAAAGTGATTCTACCTCCGTCCTTGTTCCCAATACCAGCCTGCCGTTCTGATATTCCCAAAATTATTTTCATTTGTTTCAAGTATTTTATATTTAAGAAAAATATATTATTACTGTTTTTATAACCCACTTCGGTGGTCACGTGGTCTGACGCTGAGAACACACGTGTTACTTCAAACAGTCTTAAAATAAAGATGTATTTGTTCATTCCCTAAGAAAACAACCAAACTTAACTATACCTTGATTTTGTCTCGAATGGATATTTAAAACATCTTTTAGAAAATACCCACGTATAGTTTTCTTTTGCGCCGTGTCTTACTACCCGTCCGGGCTATACGCTAATATAGTAATTACACTAATCGCTTTAGGGATTAAGAAGGTTGAATTTATAGGGAAAGTATCTACATTTGCGTGAAGAGAAACTAGAAAATCATTTAGTAAAATACCACCCCAGTACACCCGACCGGTATCGAGCCCCAATCACCCCATCATCGGCAGACAAGTCTATTGTGAGAGTAGCGTCTTAGATCATGCGGTCACCAAAGCGGGTTACAAACGTATTATTTTCGGTCAAAATTAATAAAAAATAATAAAATCAACCATGTTATCTAGAAGTTATTAATAATATCTGTCATAAATGGCAGCTACAGATCACAAGTTATGATGTATGAGTAGGTGAAATATTAGTCACTTTTTTTGGCTGTCGGTCGATTCGTGTGAAAATGGAGGTATAGTAAAGATAATTCAAATAGTAAACAACTCTTCAAAGCATAATAAAATATATTTTTAGTTATGCTCGAAGCCGAAAAACTGTCTCAACCAAAGAAAGGTTCTGTTTTAACTGTAGGAATTTTTTACTCCCCCCCCTCCCCTCCCGCTACAAGAAAATTCACTCGTGTCTCGTTTAAATTCTTCGTTCCTGGTGCTTTAAGAGCGTGCATCATAGAAGGCCCAACTAAGTTCCCGGCTCACGCGAGGTACGGAAGTTAAAAGGGAAAAAAAAATGCCAATATATACCAGAAATGTGTACAGTGCATTCGTATTTGAATGATTACTTGACATTTTCCGCGGTGATGATGGGGTACAGAGTGACAAAGTTTCTTGTTAATAACTACAGTATGTCCCTATTAAGACAGAATGAAGATTAGTGCACAGTGCTTAGCTGTGAAGACATTCTAAAATGGTCAAAAACAGCCTTTTTTTTTTGCAGGTTTTATGCAAAAAAAATTAATATTTCAACAATGTTCGGTATTAGGAACTTTTTTTTATAACTCTTATCTCTGGTAATGTTTAAACAGAAACGATCCACATGCAATAGTTTTAGTGTAAATTTGCAATTTCTAGCCGACAGAGTAGATTGGCATGTGACGCACGCTCTTAAATACGTTAATGTAATTAGGTGGATAGCTTGGACGGGTAGTAAAATGAGTTGCACAAATATAAAAATCAACCTAATCATATCTCAACGTTTTATTCGGTTGATTTATTTATTTACTGACGAGTTATATTTTTTGTTCACAATGCATCTCTACTAACTAAACTTATTCAGTACGTCACAAGCCACGATTAAAAATCATACGCGGGGCGATATTGTATTCAACGACTTCAGTCTCGGGGCTTCCGCTATGAAAGTTTGAAATGTGCAAACGCTAAAATTAGCGACGGATGGAAGACCAGTTTATTATTTACGATGAGAAACGCGGATCCCAGCTGTCAGTTAGGGAACGGGAAACTTTGTGGACGTCCAGATGAGAACATTTCTGTTTAGGAGGGGGGAAGTATGGAGGGGGTTAGTAGGGGAATTGAGGGGTGGGGGGCTTACCTTGCCAGTGTCCAAATGAAAGACTGTATATGATATTAGTGCGTAGGCGTCAAGCTATTTTTTGTAAGGGTTGGTGGGGGGTAAGGGTGTTTAGTTAGAAAATGTTACTATACTCCCCCCTCCATCAATCCTTGACTTTGTACACCCTTGTGTATAGGTAGATTTTTTTTTCCCTCGCACCACGTCTTACTACCCGTTTGGGTTATACACCTATATACTAATAACACTAATGTGTTGGGGATTAGGAAGAATTAATTTAAAGGAATTGCACCCGTATTTGCACGAAAGGAGAGTGGAAAATCATTTAGTAAAAACCCCCCTCAGTGCACCTGACTGGTATCGAACTCTGATTTCCCCGTCTTCAGAAGCTTAGTCTAACACGAGAGTAGCGCGTTAGACCATGTGGCTACCGAAACGGTTAACTTTTTAGACACACACACACAAAACAAGAAAATTGGGCGTGCACTTTTGATTTTGTAAAGTACTGTCCAACTAGTTAGGAGCTTGTTTTAAAGCTAATACGTTGATACCCGCGTACCAGTGTGAAAGATAAATACCCAAACTCATTTTGCAAAACAAATAAAAGTTTCATTAAAACAAGTGAAGTTAAAATTATTCTACCGTTCTCAATTATATCTTTGAATTTAAAATGTTTCTTTATTAAGCTCATGAATATTTGACTAGTAATAATATCAACTAACTATCAAACCAGTGCGCAGATTGCGCAATACTTAGGTAAAAATCGAAAAAAAAAAATGAGGAAAAGGACAAGGGGAATTTTCCGTAGATGCGTCTGGGGAGGTTAGGGACTGGTTAAGGTTGGAGAAGGATTTTTTCGAATAGTGTATCAGGGGTTACATCCCACCCGAATATGGGTCCCATAACTTAGCCCCAGTGGTTCCAAAGATGCGTCTAAGGTCTAAAGGGGTACCCCCTCCCGAAGAATGGTCTCATAGTGCAAGACATTTACTAAAAGCTCGTAAGATTTGTTAAACGAAATAATAGGTCTATACATTGTTGTAGAAACACTACACCAAAGATCACAAATGAAATAATATAAACTTTTATTTACCTTATGGCGTTAGGAACTAGGAACACTGTCATAGAAAAATTAAGAAAAGAAGAACATTTATGTCCACCAAAGAGCATAAGAATCAAATTCATTTTTAAAGACCTGAATTAAAGAGTCCCCAAAAACACCTCGGGGGGACCTTATGAGCAAGTTTTAGCCCAATCGGTGAAACAGTTTCGGCTCTAGCCCGAGGGACAGACAAACGGAATTACGAAAACCACATTTTTGTTTCAAGGGGGTTCATGAAACCTCAATATTAATTTATATCAAAATCTCGAGTTCAATTTTTTTTACGATCACAATACTTTCTCTCCAAGGTGTCGAAGTAAAAACTCCATGGCGTCAGCTCATACGGACTGAGTGACCGCTGTACGTTAGTGAAGATAGTGCCAACATTATAGGATATAGGGTGTCATTTGATCAGCACAATGAGCCATCTGGCCATTAATCTCAGTTGTCTAGACTAGAGCTGCTACTTATTTATTCAAGTAATTCCTCATTTGTCCTCACGAGGATGAGTTTGACCTCGTTCCAGATCCATTACTTTACATACTATCTGGGTCCGCTGGGGATCTAATCCACGACTAGGGACGTGGTATCGAAAGAAAAGTATCGATTCTGTACTCATTAAAAGTATCGGAAGAAAGGTTTGATACTGTGCTCATTAAAAGTATCGGAAGAAAGGTTTGATACTGTACTCATTAAAAGTATCGGAAGAAAAGTATCGATACTGTACTACTATCGAAAGAAAAGTATCAATACTGTACTCATTAAACGTATAGGAAGAAAGGTTTGATACTGTACTCATTAAAAGTATCGGAAGAAAGGTTTGATACTGTACTCATTAAAAGTATCGGAAGAAAGGTTTGATACTGTACTCATTAAACGTATAGGAAGAAAGGTTTGATACTGTATTCATTAAAAGTATTGGAAGAAAGGTATCGATACTGTATTGATGAAAAGTATCGGAATAAAGGTATCGTTACCGTACTAGTATCGAAAGAAAGGTATCGATACTGTACTCATTAAAAGTATCGGAAGAAAGATATCGTTACCATACTAGTATCAAAAGAAAAGTATCAATAAGAGTAAGTATCGGTATCGAAACGCATATAAACATTTCTGCTTCGTCGGCTTGGGGGACTTTTGATTTGACTACAAAAGATTATTTTGTTTAGTTTGTGAGTGGAGATAACAAAAAAAAGTGGTTTCTTTCGATACTGATCCGATACCGGAATGTGAATGCTAATATCAGTAAAAGTATCGAAAAAAAAACGAGTAAAAATACTAGTATCTAAAGGAAAATATCGATACTCTTTTCACATGCCTACCCACGACCTCTTGATCTGTATCCAGGTGTTCATACAATTTCATAAATCTGAATGGCCTTGATGTATTTTTATTCTTAATATACATCTGAGTACTAAGTTAAAAGAATATGATTTTAAATTGGAACAGTAAATATTTTGTTTTATGAAAGCGATGAACCTTTAAACCTTTTCTTTCTTAAGAAAAAAAATCGGATATATATATATTTTTTATTGGAAGCTACCAATTTGTTCCCTTAAAATTTCTGCGCTTCGAGAAATTCTGTTTGTCTTCCAGTAAGTTGCGCTTTGACTTAGGTAGTTCTTACAGAATACTGTCAATTTATAGGACTACACTAGGGTTTGTTTACTTGCACAACACTCGTGTGATTGGAATCAAACAAAAAAAAATCAATAAAGAAAACAGAAAGCTATACAAATAAAATAAAACACTTGAGAGGGATAAAAAAATAATGTTACGATTCGATTAGATTTAATTTTTGAAAATGAGGGGGAAAAAAATGGTTATTTAAATAGTCAAGGGATCCGACACCTTAGCTCAGTTAGTAGCTGTCTGCTGAGTTAAGGGACACGGATTAGATTCCTTGCATGGCCGAAAAATTTATTATTGGTGAAATGTGGGTTTATTCTTTCACAGTGATAAATTAACGGCCGGGGACTGGATGTTGTGCCTGTCCTAGTCTCAAGTTAGATGATATGGCATATGAAGCTACGACAGGCAGTGGAAAATATATGGCTTGAATAAAAAAACTGACCCAGGCCACAGGCTGGAAACAGTAACGGATGTATAAAATAGTCTTTGTATTATTATTATTATTATTATTATTATTATTATTTAGCACCGCGTCTTACTACCCGTTCGGGCTATACGCTTAAGTACTAATTACGCTAATGGATTAGGAATTGGGAAGGTTGAATAGAGGAAGTGAGCCCGCATTTGCGTGGAGGGAGAGTGGAAAACCATTTAGGGAAAACCACCCCCAGTTCACCCGACCGAGATTTGAACCTCGATCTCCCCGTCCTCAGCAGTCAGGCTCAACACGACTAGCGCGTTAGCCAATATATATAAAATAGTCGAGGGAGAGTTAAGGTTAAGCACGTATTTACTATTATGTTTGACATCTAAACCAACGCGTACTAAAGAGCCGAGGCTATAAAGCTCATCCGAACTACAACAGTTAACATCCTTTGTGTTAATCTCTATGCAGCTAGGAACTGTTGTAATTTTTAATGAGCATCATAGTCTAGAACCTAAGTGTCAGGATCAATAAGTCCGGTTTGCCTGTGACGGGGAATTTAGGGTTTGAATCCTGACCGGGAGTGTGTTAAAGCCCTGGCGGATAAAGGAAGACACAAAGAGGAAGTAAGGACCACAAAAAACTCTAAGTCCCTTTTTAAATTCTTTTAGTCATGTCTTACTACTTTATTTACACCAATTAAGTACTGATTAACTTATAATTTAGGATAAAATGTACCCGTATTTGCGTGTAGGTAGATTGTATCAAGCACCACCCTCGGTACATCCGGTTAGAATTGGAACACTCAACATCCCCATCACTTGTCGAGGCACCAGAAGCGAATGATTCTTCAGTCCACTTGCCTACCGGTGCAGGTTTACAACATTATTCTAATATTCATCTACACATTATCATAATCATCATCAACTGTTTACAACCTTTGGCCGGGTCTGTTTAGTAAAATGCCTTCATCTTCCTCTGTCCTTCCACCATTCTTTCTTCTTTAATTTCTTCCATTCTTCTCCTCTCACTTGCACACTTTTGTTATCTGCTCCTCCCATTTCTTTCTTGGCCTCCTTTATGCTATTTTTCCTGATACTATAGAGATACGGATTTATATGATATAATTTTCCCGCGAATTAGGCGTTAATTATGATGAGACGGTTATTATATTGGCTGATAATTGCCCCGTTATTGAGCACCAATAATTATAACGGTATCGGAAATTACGACGATGACGCGTACATAGATTGCTGCCCATTGCACGCGGTTATGTTATATAATTATCTCTGATTTTTATACTTGTGTGAAAAAAGTAAGATATTTAAATTTGCACACGATCTATTGCACCTATAATGCTAAAGATTTGATATTAAGTTATACAGTTTTTCTGTGATATTAAAATGTTTTGTGTTTTTCTCTATATTATTAACACTGTCTAGATTTGAGTTACTGGCACTTTGTGTATTCATACGCACAAGTGGCTTAAATATGACATGCCCCTTGCCTCTTGGACCCCTTGTCTACAGTGTCAAAACTAACTAATGAAAACACTCCTGACAACCTGATATTGAGCCGGCTTGCTTCCTATTGGATAGAGGGATCCAACGTGTCACATAATCCTTCTTATACGACGGAGTTGGTATTTTATAGAAAGAAGTGGTTTTGAAGCGCATTTGTTTGAAATCATTTCAGAAAACACGTGATTTTCTATGGATGAAGTACTAAAAGAAAGATTTACATACAGTATTTTAAAGAAAAAAATACACTTCATCCATGACTTTTTGAATATACTAGAGGGGTTAAAAACAGTATCATTACAATACTTAATTTCCATAATTATATTTGACATCTTCTCCTTCTCCATCGACATTACTTAACCATACTATCTCAGTCTTGCTTTCTCTACCATGCCAAGTACTCACTGTACTCCCTCTACTCACCAGATAACTTCATTCCTTATCCTGTTTCTCCTCGTGACAGCTAAGATGATCCTCACAAACTTCACTCCCATGGTCTTCAATTCCCTAGTCTCTCTTACATGCACTGTCCATGTTTCTGCTGCATCTCTGAAAATGGGTACAACTCTTTCTTACACTTAAAGGACACTTCTCTCTCCATATCAAGTCTCTTACACACCTATATTATAACTCTCCCTGATGTCCTCTTCTCGTTAGATCTTCTCTACTTCTACCTTTAGCTTCAATCAAGTTTCCCAGATATTTTACCTTCTGTACTTTTATCAGCTTTACTCCATCCAACTTTATTGCTATACTAGGCCTTATCCTCTTCCTTGTCATTACCATCACTTCACACCTCACCATACTAAATTTTATTCCACACTCTTTCACTTCCTCATCTTCACTCTAATACTACTAGTTTTAAATGATAGTTTTGCAGAATTTTCACTTTGAAGTTCGTAAGACCTTATATTCTTCAATTGGCCAAAAAAAATATTAACAGATCACATTACGATTATCGTGAACTAAATAGAGCCTTTTTTTTTTTTTTCAAATGTGTCCGTGTTTACAGGTTATCCTTGAATTCCTGGAGTGGACCCGAAGTCTCTAGGGGAGGCCCCTGTCACCATCCTACGCCGAATTTATTTACCAGATTAATGGATGGATTTTTTTCTAAATGAAGTTTTGTGTGATTTTCAACTTCCACTCAACCATTCAGATTATATAGTCAAGTCGGTTGGAGCAGTTACATATGAGATTATCCAAATAAAATAGTAATGGTCCAAGAGTCTTTCAACAAGAAGAAGTCTGAAAACCTACTACCCGGTGGTAGCATGCCTAACCTGTGAGCTCAGGGGGACCTCAGGTTCAATTCTCGGCATGGCCAAAAAATGCATCATTGTGAAATGTAGACTTTCCTTTTCACAGGGATGAATTGACACCTGAGGAGTTGGGTGTTGTGTCTGATCTAGAGTTAAGTTAGTTTATTAGTCGTGTGCTGATATAATCAGTCAGTTCAGAAAGTGCACGTTAAATATCTCAAATAATAATGATAAAAATATGTTACCAACTAGCAAACTGGACTTGTAGATGATAAGGAAGAAACTGGTTAAGTGGGTATATAATATGGAACATTGCTTTGCAAGGAGCTGAAGCGTGTACCTTGAGGAAAACTAAGAATATATGTTTGGAAAGCATTGAGGTGTGGTGCTGGAGGAGAATAGCGGTTGATAAGGTGAGCATATCTGGTCGAAGTTCTAGGAAGACTAAATGAAAATCGAACCATTCTGCAGGCCATTCTACAAAGAAAGGCCAATTGCATGGGTCATGTCATGAAAAAAAAAGTGCTTGTTGATTTGTCATAGAATGCGGGGTAGAAAGGGAAAAGGGACGAGGAAACGACGAATGAAACTGATGGATGAACTTAAAGAAGGAAAAAAAGATTTTGTTTCAGGATATAAAAAGGAAGATGCTGACAAGTGGTAAGGCATGCTGAAGGACTCAATTTGGACAAGGCAATGGACTAAATAATAATAATAATAATAATAATAAGTTGTTCATATATTGAAGGAAATTAAATATAACTTACGCCCGGTTTTATACCAACGCAAGCAGCGTAATAATAGGAGTATACATGCATACACACATACACATATACATACATACACACATACATACATACATACCCAATCACACCGTTCTCTTGCGGGATAGGCAAAATACTGTGCATATAGCTCAAATAACAGCTCCGTACTTAATCAATCCTCATTAACTTCCTCCACACTTCCCTATCCTTACATACTCCCTTGACTTCAACAACATCCATACACTGAATTATACATGCTCTTTTTTTCTTAAAACTCTTAAGGTTTCTCTTTTTTGAACATTCGAATCCCACATTTAGCCATGACCTACCTCTTCCTCTTGATCCACACACTCTACCTTCATATATTTGCTTCGTCACTAGAGGAAATATTATTTCTTGATTTTAAAATACCCCCACAAAATGTGATCAATAGTCACGTGGTCTAACACGTCACTCGATGTCGGATCATCGCAGTTGGGTCTACTGAAGGTATTTTTTTTTTTTTTT
>CABFWB010000451.1:46616-86295 GCA_902151455.1 Timema bartmani | reverse complement strand
ACTGTTGTCAGTTCCATATGTTCATTCGCACGCGTGTACGTTTCCTTGGTGTTTTTACCAAAAACACCTCGTCAGATTCTTGCTCGGCTTGAATGCAGATGGAACCAGATAAAGTAGAAAGAGAAAGAGGTTATTTCTGTGTGTTGGTGAAAGGGGGTATGGCGGGCGGGGGTGGCCGAGTTGTTGGGACGAGCGGTATGAGCATAAGCGTTGAAGGGGTGTAGAGGGAAGGAAGGTTTGAGGCAACGAAGCGGATATAATGCAAACACGTTGACTATGCTCTCTCCTACATTTCATCCCCCCCCCTCAATCCCTTTTTTGTCCCTTGACTTCAGACTATTGCGTGGGGGAGTGACGAAGCAAGGAAAGGGTTTGAGAAGGGGAGGAGGAGAGAAGGTGCTCCAATATGACACGGTTGGTTAACTGCAAGATGGCCCACACAAATATGGCACTGCTTCTATTTGTTTCTCCAGAGTAAGGCAGAGTTTTGCTAGGTTAAGAAGCAGTAAAAGCTACTCAAGCAATTTTTTTTTTAAATAAGTTTTTTTTTTCTTTTAAGAAATGCATAAATACTGACATTAAATTGCACTCCCTTACCCCCGGCCGCACTATAAATTAAACTAATAGAAGTGTAAAATTAACACACAAAAGCTGTTATTTAAGACAGGTTTGTTAAAATCACTATACTTTAAAATCCAATTGTTAGTTTGATATTTTGATACACCTAATTCAAAGTAAAATTATATTATTAAAAAAAATTCGTGAAAGCTGTTTCTCAAATTCTTTATTAGCCCACATTTATGTCTAAAACTAGTAAATAGGTCATATAATTTTTTTATATCCATTACTGATTCCATCCTGTGGCCTGGGTCAGTTTTTTTTATTAAAGCCATATATTTACCATTATCGCCTATCTAGGCCTGTCGTAGCTTTATATGCCTTATAATCGATCTTAAGACTAGGACAGGAACAACATCTAGTCCCCTGAAAAGGTAAACCCTCATTTCACCAATGATACATTTTTTGGTCATGTCAGGAATCGAACCTAGGGCCCTTAGCTTAGTAGACGGACACGCCACCGACTGAGCTTAGGCGTCGGACACGTCAAAGAAATAAAAGAGGAAATGCCTGCTTACTCACAGAAGAATCTGTAAATATTATCACCACATCTTACTAATAGTTACTATAATGGGGGAAGGACGAGGAAGGATATATTTGAGAGATAATATACCCGCATTTGCGTAGAAGGAGACTAGGAAACCATTTAGGAAAACAACAGCTTCAAAAGACCCAAACTGGGATTCGAAACCCGATCTCCTTGTCATCTGCAGGCCAGTCTAACACGATAGTGAAGCCTTAAACTAGTACACGCAGACTCACGGGCCGCGGGCTCCATACGGCCCTCGAGACATATCTGACCGACCCTTTTGTCTGCGATTACTTTATACTACTATTTGACCTACAGCCTTAAACGCGCACAAAAAATAATAGTTTAATTTTATATTGTACATAATTTTAAATAATAAAAATCACTTACAATTAATTCAAACTGTGATATACATTTGTTTATCACTTTAAATACTTGATTGTGGGAACTTTTATTTACATAATTTAATAAATATTGCATCGAGTATCTCACTAACTCGCATAAAAATCTAGAAAATAAATGTTTTTATATATTTTAGATATACATTAATAAAAAAAATTAGCATCAAATAGCTAGTAAAGAGTGTTCCATTGAAATCAGGCGGATTAAACGTCAGACTCTTATGGTTAATTTGTCAGACCGGGGTGAGAGTGGTATTTTCTTATGAGGGTGACCTGGTGGTCTAGGGAGTAAGGCGTCAGACTTCTGTGCTGTGATTCCCGGGTTCAATCCTCGGTCCCGGCACAGATTTATCTGATTGCCAAACCCTTCCTTCACCTATGACAAGATGTGTATTAATCACAACTTGTGAATGTGTGGAATACCAGGCCTCCACCGTGGTTCGGATCCCACGTTAAACTGTAGGATCCTCCATTTCATCTCACAATCACCCTACCATTGCACATTAGCGTAAGTGCGTGTAACCAGAATGGGTAGTAAGACGTGGTGCTAATAATAATAATAATAATAATAATAATAATAATAGTAATAATAATTTTCCTATGTGTGTATCCTATATTACCATAACTCAAATGTGGTTGCATTTCTTCTCTATTATATCGTTTTCATCCTCTACCTACTAGCGTGATTAAAATTTTCACTTTCCGGACGGGTAGTAAAACACATCGAACTACAAAAGTTTAGAATAAAGTTTTTGCCGCCCGAAACACGCCCAAAGTTTGCTAATCGACTAATTTAAGTTGTCGACAACAATCTTATACCATTCGGCCACTGAAGTAGGCTAGAAACAGTAGGCCATATATAAAATGTATCAACAGAGAATTTCTGTGTCTGAGTAAGTGTCAGTTGGTTGAAAAAATATATATTTTGGGGGAAGACAATGTATGTCCTGAGTAAACAGAAGTATCTTTTATAGCGGTCTAGTTTGGGTTTACTGTGGTCTATCAGGACTCAGACTTAGACACGAGATTTTCCTCATTTAAATGTAATTTCAAGTAAAATTAAATCTCCACTGATAGCAGTAACCCACGTTAATGATCTAGAACCAACCACAAGAATCGAGGCCACATTTGAATGTAACAAGACTTGAGATGAGGATTTTCAGAAGGAGGGGTGTAATAAGGGGTAAGGGGTGGTTATTTGGATAGAAGGGAGGAGTGGGAGGTAATCTTGCACCGGGTGTAATATCCTCACCGAATCTACACAGAATCAACAGTAGAGAAAATTTGACTTTCCGTCTAAGGTGCTCAAACGGAAATGAACAATCATTGAAACGTTGGAAGTTATCTCTATCTCTCTTTGATTGAACTTCTCCACTTCAGGTCTTTATGGTGTAAATGAGCCGAATGGTTTTGGAGCCAACACTTGGCCCGGGACAGAGGGAAATTAATTCACGACATCGCCTTTACTTTGAGAGTGGGATATATACTTTATTTACGGTGGGTCGGACAGAATTAGAAATTAAATCAATTGCGCAAAATCTTCTAAAGTTAAACAAGTGGGTTATTTAAATACTTTGGATAAACCTCTCCATTCCCCAACTGTGGAAAATATTCAAATTTTAAACAAATGGTTTATTTTAGTACTTTGAATAAACCTCTGCGATTCCCAACCGTGGAAAATCTTAAAAAGCTAAACAAGAGGTTTATTTAAATACTTTGGATAAAGTAATCCTCGAGTGTGGAAAATTTTCTAAAGCTAAACAAGAGGATTATTTAAATAATTTGGATAAACCTCTTCAATCCTCAATTGTGGAAAATATTCAAAGGTTAAACAAGATAGTTATTCAAATACTTTGGATAAACCTCTGCAAACCCCAAATTGCGGCGAATCTTCAAATGTTAAACAAATGGTGTATTTAAGTACTTTGGATAAACCTCGGCAATCCTATAATATGTAAAATTAAATGGTTGTCTTAATAATATTGCTACACAATCGTTGGCTGAAGATGTTCAGGAGAAGAACTCACGGTTGTATTTTAAAGCACATCTCGTGCTAAGAACGTATGGTTTGTAAGTGTTTTATGATGTTTTATAAATCCCAACCAACGTTTCTATAGAGTTATATAATGCATGATCAAGATAATTTGATTGAGAACCGCTGCCTACTTCTTGATTTCGAAGCTAATTTGCAAAGCGGGTTGTATCTTAGCTTGGCGCACCTAAGCACTAATCACAGACACCGATGTACTAAATAGAAGGAGAGGGAATAATATGAGAAGTTCACACTGTGAGGTCTCTTGGATGTGCTGATAAAACTTACCCTCTTCCTCTGACGAATGTACACACTCACTTTAGTATTTTCACTTGTAAGAAATTGACTTAGATCTCAAATTTACTGTTTTCTTGTTTCGTATACTAAATAGACGTATTGTTACACGGATATTTTTACTCACCATTCTGGCAAGAAGATTCCTACAGGTCATTTTTGTGAATTAATAAAATAGTCTGAATTTTATACTATAAAAATACTCTAAAGTAAAAAAAAAAACTTTGTTTTATTAAAATCGGTGACCTGGTGATCTAGGGGTAAGATGTCGGACTTCTGTACTGGGGGTCCGGTATTCGATTCTCGGTCCCCGCACGGATTTATCTGCATGCCAAGCCCTTCCTTCACCTCTGACAAGACGTGTATTAATCACAGTCTGTGAATGTGAGGAATGCCAGGCCTTCCACCGTGGTTCGGATTCCACGTTAAACTGTAGGTCCTCCATTTCATCTCACAATCACCATACCATTACACATTAGCGTGTGTATAACCCGAAAGGATAGTAAGACACGGTGATAATAATGATAATAATAATAATAATAATTTTATTAAAATTACATTCTTAAGCGTTTATATTTTTTGTTTCAATGCTATCACTAAAACTCTCCGAATAAAACTTAAATACATTAACATGGGAAATATTTGGAATTGTAGCTACGTCATAGATAGGCAACGCCCTTAAGATTAAAAACTATACCAATAAAGATTAAAAGAGCAACATTGATTTATTAATTTAATTTCCATTTCATTGGGCCATCTTGGGGAAGTATTTATTCTTCCATTACAGAATTATTTATAATACTCGTATTGTATATCACAGAAAAATAAAATTTAAAGAAAAATGTATATTATGTGAATGTTTGTACGATTCTTTCTCATTTCAAATCAACATGGAAAGATAAATATTTATTTTCATATATATGTTGTCAATATGACATATTGAAAAAAAATATATAAATATGATGCGAGTTATTTCATTTTCTAAAGTAGAAGCACGAAGATTGAAAAGTTTATTTTTTGAACGTGGTGGTATTTTTATTTCTTAACATACATTTATTTTTTTGTAAACGTATGTATAGGAATTAGAATGTAATAAATGGTTATAATTCATATTACTTTTTCTACTTTATATAAAAAGTAGAGACTTACATCATGATATTAAAAACATTTGTAAGTATGTAGGTTATAGAGAGGGCGAATGGGGGTGGTAGGGTGGTTTGAGGGTTCAGTTATATACCTAAGATGCCAGTAAGCTTGTTCTGACTCCATATACCATAACTTGGCGGATGAATAAAATAAATAGCTTTTTGTAATTTCCTAACACGCTTGATCCTTTCCAGATTCTACTAAAAAGTAAATAAATTTAACCTCCAAACAAAATTTTGAACTGTAAAATACTAACTTTTAAATAGAAAAAAACCCACTAGATAAAAATAAAATAATAGAAATCATGAGAATGAGAGAGTCACACGCTATAATAACTACAAGAGATGTAAGAGATGGAAAACCCACAGTCATTACTAGACCTTCAATCTCTACAAGTCTACACAAAAAACAAAACAAAAGCTAAATCCTCCTCTTGTCTTTTCAGCGCCGCTACTGTTGCTTTTCCAAGGTGTATAGACTATTGGGAAGGTGGCTTGTTTTTGGTTTCACGCCCAATAGTGGGTGACATCATTTTGGAGAGTTAAGATTACTTAGTTACACAAAACCTAATTTTCAATGTAGGAATCTATATTTAAATAATTTGCTAATTATAGTAAAATAAGAAGCAAATGACTACGTGAAAGCGTTTTAATTTAGTAAGAAAAACATTTTACTTAAAGAAAACAAAATAATTAAATTTAAATAGAATTACTAAGTAATTTTATATCAGTAATATGTTACTATACCAAAAGCTAAGATAATATATTTAAATATGACTTTATAAACAATATACACAGAGTGGAGCTGACACAATTAGACTATTTGTAACGTGAAAATTAAATTAACACTTTAATTGAAAAGTAAATACTCATTAGCTAGATAAAAACAAACTTCATACCACACCTGTTGTCACTCAGGTGAGATCCACCGGACGTCAAGTAAACCTCAGCACGTTGTCACTTCTGATTGTTTCCGACCCACTCTGTATATAATCATAGTCCTTGATATATAATCAACAACAACAAATTTCATTTTAAAATAAACTCTTGGTAATTTTCTTATTTTATTTTATTGTCAGCAGGGCCTACTACCTGTTCAGGTTATACACATACAAATTAAGGTAGTGGGCTAGGGATGAGTAGGATTGAATTGAGATGATATGATATGTAACTTGCAATTGCGTGGAATAGAAGTGAAAAACCATTTAGGCAGCGTAATCCTCGGTACATTTAGTCGGGATTCCAACCTATACCTCCTCCTCAACGGCCAATAAAACTAACCAGGCTTGACATTTAGACCATGGGCCCACCAGTATGGGTAGTCTTAGTTCAAATATTTGTTTATCACTGCGTCTTACGGTTGCGGACCCGAAGATCACGAGTACAAAACAGCGCAGGTAAATAACAGCGCAACCTAGTGGTCCCAAAATAGAGCAGGTACATAACAGCGCAACCTAGTGATCCCAAAATAGAGCAGGTACAAAACAGCGCAACCTAGTGGTCCCAAAATAGAGCAGGTACAAAACAGCGCAACCTAGTGGTCCCAAAATAGAGCAGGTACAAAACAGCGCAGGTGTACAGTTGTACAGATCTATAAAGTGTTTCATGACCTTAGAGCACCCTCTTTCCTCTTCAGAACAGCACAAGAGGGTCTTTATTTAACTGGGTAGCAATAGCAGCCTTAACGTTGCTTTCAAGTTACTGCCATTGATCTTTTAGGGTAGGTTAGTTTAGGTTAGGTTAGGCTAGGTTAGGTTAGAGGGCAATCAGGTTTCAAAGGGTGAAGTTGGACAGTTGTTAATTTCAGTAGCCTACGCATTCCTGCCACCAAACAAAAGAAAGGAAACAGACACTCGACTTTTTACGGCAATTAAGAATTACGCTCTTATGTACCTGCGTTCTTTTGTACCACAATAGTTTGCGCTTTTATGTACCCACGCTCTTCAGTAGCATATTCCGTCTTACTACCCGTTCTTGCTATTCGCTTGTATACTAATTACGCTAATGGTTTTAAGAATTAGGAAGGTTATATACAAAGGAGATGTACCCGAATTTTCGTGGAGAAAGAGTGGAAAGACATTTTGAAAAAAATACTCTATACACTCAACTGAGACTTGAACCTCGATCCTCGCGTCATCATCAGTCTAGTCTACTGTGAGACTAACACGTTAGACCACGTGGCCACAGAAGCAGGTTGTCCATACATTCACCGAACAAAGTAAATGGTATAGGGTGTACCGGAAATAATTAGACGATCTATGCCGTGGAAAGGGATGGACAAAGTCTGACTCCAGTGGAGCTCACCTGAGTTACATTATCTTTAAAAAGTGAAAAAATGTAGTTAATAGTTTGCTTTTATTTAAATAGTGAATATTTACGTTTCAATTAAAGTGTTAATTTTCACTTTACTAATCGTCTAATAGTTTCGGCCCAACCCTGTATATAAATTGTGGCTTCTCAATTGAAAATTATGCACTTTAATTATGATTGTTCTCAGAGTAAACGTTTTTATTTAAAAAAAAAATCTTTTAGTTAGAACTTAAGAAATCGGATGGGTAAAGTTCCGTGAATCATTGTCGAATGGAATCGCTTCGCGTTTAAAAAAATAAAGATTTTTTTTTATCACCGTGTTTTACTACCTATTCAGATTATACGCATATAATGGGACAGCTACTCTAATAGGGTAGTGATGAGGAAGGAAGTATTTAGGAGATAATCTACCCACATTTGCACAAATGAATAGTCAGAAATCATTTTAGGGGAAATCATTCTCAGTATACTCGATCAGGATTCAAACCCCAATCTCCCCGTCATCGGCAGTATAGATATATTATTTAAAAGGTAATTTTTATTAGAGTTAATCCCCCCCCACATACACACACATATTGACCCACTTCGGTGGTCAAATGGTCTAAGACGTCACTCCATGCTAGACTGATATTTCTATGACTGGGAGATCGGGACTCAAATTTCGGTCGGGTCTACTCTGGGGGATGGTTGTATCCAAAATAGTTTCCCACTCTGCTTCCACATAAATGCGTGTAGATTACCTTTAAAATACCTCCTTCTTTACGCCCACACCATTTGAGTAATTATCCTTTACGAGTATAATCTGAACAGTTAGAGGTTGAAGGCATGGAAGTAAAACATATTTACTTGTTTATCTAGCACATGGAAAGGCAACCTAAGGCAAGCGGGCCAAGAGTGGCACACGGAATGATTTTCAAATCTATCTTGAGCGATTTGAATAAAAATAATAGAAACTTTTATTTTATTTAAAACCATTGATGTGAGTAATAATTCTAATAGCGTGTTTCATGTTTCAATGGTTCTATTATTTTGTTTTCAAATTTCAAAATAATGTCTTCAGAACTTAAATTTTGCAAAACACATTTATTACTTTTGTATTTATTCTGATTCATATTAAAATATTAAATATTCAAGAAACGGTAGTTATTTAATGTATTCGATTTAAAAAAAACATGTTAAATTTACATTTTACAAGATCAACTTAAATTTGTTTTAATGGTTGTACTAAATAACTATTATAAAACTATAACGATTTGGGTGGGATTTTGGTTGGCACGTTGAGCGATTTTGCAATATTATTTCTGCACAACAGACTTCTGTGCTGCCGGTCCGGGGTTCAATCCTCGGTCCCGGCACAGATTTATCTGATTGGCAAACCCTTCCTTCACATCTGACAAGACGTTTAATAATCACAACTTGTAAATGTGTGGAATGCCAGGCCTCCACCGTGGTTCGGATCCCACGTTAAACTCTAGGTCCTCCATTTCATCTCACAATCACTTTACCATTACACATTAGCGTAAGTGCTTATAACCCAAACGGGTAGTAAGACGCGGTGCTAATAATAATGATAATAATAATTCTGCACAATATTACTAAAAGTTTGTTGACCCCTGATCTAACACGTACACACAATCCATGACCTTCAATTGGATAAATAATCGTTTGATATATCTAGAGCGAAGCCAATATGTTTACATTGTATTAAGCTTGTCGCGGGACAGATTGATAGTGCGTATCTCACGTGAAATGTTTTGACCCTCTCTTTTGATACGTACTTTCTCTGGGCTTTTGTCCCCTAGTATTGACAAAACAGTAACATTTGTCTTCTCTGTGGTGGTTCAATGACACGTTTGTATAGCGTTTATTCAATGGCACGTTGCGTCATGACCTGTGTAAACAGCATAATACAAACAAGATCCAGTCAATGTGTGTATTGTAAGGAAAAAGAAGCTTCTCATTTTACTTTATCATGTGTACAAAATATAAATTAAAGTCTTGGGGTCGAGAATAAAATATATCTAAGGATTTTTTACAAGGCAGCAAGTTTATGTGACGTTCATTTTCAATTGGTTATTTTCTCTTTTTTTTTTTACCACCGCGTTTTACTTTCCGTTTGGGTTTTACGCTTATGGTTTTAGGTACTAGGAAGGTTCAATTTAGAGGAAGTGTACCCGCAGTTTCGTGGAGGAAGAAACGAAACAATTTTGTAAAAAATAAATCAAACTCAATACACTCGACCAAGATTCAAACCTTGACCTACCCATCATCGAAAATCCAGTCTACTGCGAGAGTAGTGCGTTAGACCACGCAGACACAGAAGTGGGTTACTATTTAGTTTTTATTTTGTATAATTATGCTATTCACTTAAGTTGGTATGTGGATTAAAGCTTTTGATGTTTTTACCTCCCACGCCAATTCGGGTATATTTCTCATTCCTATTTAATGAGTTAAAATATTCATTGCAAAGAACTGCATGGAATCTTAAGACTTATGCCGGTATCTTTTAACTAAGTTTGGGTTGTCGTCAAACATACATTTCAGAATATGCAACAGCAGTGCCTTGATTTGTTTAAATTAGTAGAACAAAGTGACAAAACATCTGAAACTCATACAGATATTTTGCATTCAATTTGTGCCATTGTTGACACATTTAAAAAAAATAAGTTCTCAAAATAATCACAACAAAATGACATGGTAAAATGTTTTTGGCTTAAGATTATTATATTTAATTTTCGTAAATATTAAATATGTTTTATTGATCAAATATTTTGAGAACATATTTTAATATCCGTAATTTTGGGGGGGTGTTTTCTCGTACATTAAAATTAATTTCAACAAATTTTTGTTTGAGTATTATTAAAAATGTATATTCTAAGTGAAAAAAACCAATCGCTTTAACTTTTTCTCATATTGTGTAGTCTAGTTTGGGGTTGGGGGGGGGGATTTCCGTAAACTACCTTTATGTAGGTTTTCGGGATTCAATCCTCGGTCCCGGCACAGATTTATCTGATTGCCAAACCCTTCCTTTCACCTCTGACAAGACGTGTATTAATCACAACTTGTGAATGTGAGGAATGCCAGGTCTCCACCGTGGTTCGGATCCCACGTTAAACTGTAGGTCCTCCATTTCATCTCACAATCACCCTACAATTGCACATTAGCGTAAGTGCGTACAACCCGAATGGGTAGTAAGACGCGGTGCTAATAATAATAATAATAATAATAATAATAATGTAGGTTTTCCTAATTAAAAGACACATTATCTTGTTTGCAACAATAAAAAGGCTCTTTGAATAAATCTCATACCAAATTATTCAAATATTTCAAATATTCATAAATAATTCATTTGTAAACTACTTTAAAATTAATTTATTAAAAAAGTATTTCTATATATCATGAAAAACTATTTTCAACAACCTATTTTAAACTCTTTCTTCAAGGGCAATTTAAAAAAATTTCAAATTCTCTATAGTTTGACGTAAGTAAACTAACCTTAAATTTTTAATTCAGAAAAATAAACATGCATTATTATTTATCATGTAAAATAGTACCCAGACACTAATTTTGAACTAATAATTATAGTTATTTGAGAAATGATTTTTTCTTAGAAAAAAAAATAGTATGTATAATATATATAGATGTATACAGTTATTTATAATGTAAGAAAACTTAACAATAACTCATTTTGAACCAAATATTTGGAGCTATCGATTAAAATATTAAAATTAAAAAAAAATCACTAAACTACCCTTAAACGAATATATTCAAAACAAAAAAAAAAGTATAATGTTTTATTTTTCGTGTAAAACAATTCACATGTATACGTTTCTAAACAAAACCATCAAACCAATTTTATAAAATAATTTCTCATTTAACTACTGTTAATCTTAGGGCCATAATCAAAGAAAATCCCCCAAGGTTTGACCATATAGACCTTCTCAGCTGTGACCTCAGAGACAGATAGACATTCTTGAATTTAGAGGCACATAAAGCGTCAAAATTCATAACACTTTCTTTACATGACAAAGTAAAAAAATCAAAGGGGGGAAAACAATTAAAATGATTTGATTTCATCCCACCTTATTCGTCTTTTTGTTTCTGGAACTCCTTCTTAGCGACATCTGCATACATACGGCCTTTCTACCAGCTCCTCTAGCGCTAAAGATTGAACCCCCCAACACTTCTTCCTTCTTCCCTGCTAAACAACCTTGAGTCGTAGTTTGAGGCGCTCTTAATGACTTTTCTAAGTGCCACTCAATTTCAGTGCTTTTGTGAATACGCAAGAATACGCTAGAGCCTCCAAAATATTGTCCTGGAGGGTAAACGATCTAAGTCCTGGACAACGCTCTTCATGACGATAGACTCTTTTTATTAGATAATAAAAACAATAACGTGGCCAAATGTAGATTATAGATTCTCCCATTCACGCTGCATGTCATGCCCACAGTAATCTACGAGACTTGATTATCCCAACAGTGTATTGTGACGATAACAGGGTAGTTAACTCATCATTATGCAGCCTTCGTCATTCCCCAGTAGACTCATCCCATTTTCGAACAAATATCTTCCTACGCACCTTGTTTTCAAATATCCTAATTAATGTTTGGTCATATATTTCAAAAAGGCCTTCCCTATGAAAATTCAACTGTATCATCACAAGTCTCTTAGACTAAATCTATTCTAGTAAACATGACACCCAGTCCCAAAGCTGTCAAGTCATTACTAATCACTATGAAAGAAGAATTCCCTTTTTTTTTTACCAAACAGGGAATCGAACACGGAATTCTTAGCTCCGTGTATAGATGTAACACACTGAGATAACTAAGGCGTTCGACGAAAGTGGAATAAAAGTAGTTATAGTGAGATATGTTAAACTCTTATTATTATAAAAACTTTATTAAATCAATACGTAAATATATTGGTTTTTTACCGTTAAATCATGTTTGACTTATGATTAACTAAAGCGTTATTTTCTTAAGAAAAACACATGGGTTAAGTTAAGTAATCTTAAGAATTAAATAGCCAAAGTTATTATTTATGCTTTTAGTGGGAATTACTCCATCTAGATATCATATCCTGAAAATTGAAAAATGACACCTGGACACGGGACAAGGTCCCGGGTTAGATTCCCGTGTCCAGGTGTCATTTTTCAATTTTCAGAATATGATAAGTAATCTTAGTTAAGGTTAAGATAAGTATGGAAGGTTAAATAAGGTAAAGTTGTTTGATTAGATTAAGCTAAGTCCTGTTTCGGTTGATAAAGATTTGTTAAGTAAACTTAATTCAATTAAGTATTCATATGGTATGTTTTTATTTAGCACCCATGCTGATGGGCACTTGGACAAAGGCGTGAGGCTCGTATTATCTGATTGGAGATGTTGAGGACCAGATCACAACCCGGTACACTAATGTTTCCCTTCTTCACTATGAATCAAACGTTTTAAGCCGCTCGTCCATCGATGCAGCTAATTAACTCTTATTAGTTAGTAACTTTTTTAGGTAAGTAAATTAGAAATATATAATTTAAAATTATTATTTTGTTGTTTTCAATTGCATTAAATTATCAGTGTACAAATTAAGAGTTGATATATTCTAGCATCACAAGACCTGGGACCTAATTCTCAAATTCTTGCCGTTTCAATAATTCCTTTACTTAGTTGAAGTTGTGAAATGCTTGAGTATTTTTTTTAATTATATGTTTGTATTGAAATACATTTATTCATGTTAGACGTCAGTATAATTATAATCAAGCATAGATAAGGTACAAAATAATGGATAGTAAGATGTGGCTTAATTTTGTAAGTTAATGATGGAGAGATTCAAGCATTAGGTTGCAGGTACTAAAAAAATAAAGACTATAGAAAACATATAATTTAATGAAAAGGGGGGAAAAAAGTTTGTAGTTTACCATTCTGAGTAAACTAAGATTCTACCACAAGATTAATCCTTATCACAGGGCAAATTGTCACGCTAGCATGAACGTTTTTTAGTTTGATTTTTTTCCTTATAGCTGCTTTGAGACCAGCAAAAAAAAGTTTAAGTTATAGTTTTTAAGTTTATATATATATATTATAGTTTTTAAGTTTATATATATATTATAGTTTTTAAGTTTATATATATTATAGTTTTTAAGTATATATATATATTATCGTTTTTAAGTATATATATAAACTTAAAAACTATAAAATAAACGTATATATATTTATATATATATAACATGATGCTCATTTATTCAATAATTTTCTGGAACAGAATAAATAATTTAAATTACGCTCTTTGATCGACCGTTATAACTATTTATTTCCAAAAAGTTTCTGTAACAATGTATATTACTTTAGTTCACTTATCTTATGATCGGGCTCAGGAAAATATCGCGTTGTCTTGTCAATATATTTCGTTCGTTGGTGCCCTCATTTGTAGTCTAGTTTAAAAGATTTAATTAATCTACTGCCATAATTGTTTTTGAATTGCTATAGCTAGCTCAGGATTGTAAAAATAAACAAAAACCATAAAAAATATTAGCCAAATGTTAACGTAATTTTACTAGCTTACTCTTGCATGGAATGAGTTAGCTTCTAGTAATATTAATATAGCCAAAAACCCACTTCGTTGTCCACATGGTCTAACGTGCTACTCTCGCAGTAGACTAGACTGTCAATGATGGGAAGATCGAGGTTCGAATCTCGGTCTGGAGTACTAAGGGTGCATTTCCCCTTTCCTTCTATGCAACCTTCCTAATCACTAAAACCATTAGCGTAATAATTAGTAGGACATAAGCGTATAGCCTGAAAGGGTAGTAAGACACGCTGCTAATATATATATATATATAGCCAAACCCAAATTAGCACTGAATAAATTAACAAATTACTATATGTTATCTTGTTTACCAAGCAATATAACTTGGAGTTGTATTTGATAGTCCTGATATAGAAAAACTTACTCTCAATTAAATATACCTATTCAAAAATTTTGATTTTTAGGATTCTCTCATATGCCAAATGATTTGACCGAGATCAAATACATTAACCAAATAATCAAGAATTTTATGTCAATTATGATAGTAAAAAAATTAAATTTTTTTTATGGTAACATTCTGTAAAATAAATGACCTGGGACATCCAACCCTTACAAATACTAATATACAACCATGCATGTTAGTTTAAAGCTACCCCAGAACTAATTACAAAAGAAATGTGTTAAATATAATACATAGTTCATCTACGAACCTGATATTCGTCAAATACAGCCATCACAATATAGAATGCAAGCTACAGACCGGTAAAGACATAAATTCCCGAACGTTTAACTCTTGAAAGAACTATCTACAACCTGAGGCAGCTTTCGCATCGACCAACAGTCTTACACAACGAACAACATAGACTACCCTTATTTGTAAGTTATTGTAGGTAGCCCACCTCGAGTCAAATCTAATAGGACCTTCACTAGTAGATGACGTCAACTTGTAAAAACACATACCTTTCGTCCTAGTTCTACTAGCCAGGGATGGCCAAACTACAGCCCGCGTGCCGAACGCGGCCCACCGGTGTGTTCAATCCAGCCCATGGTATAAATAATTTAAATGTGTTGCGTTGTGAAGCAGGCATATATTTTTTAAACACAACAAAATTAAATATTTACTAAACCATGCAAAAATCAACATTTACAAACCTTGCTTATCATGCCTAAAATCTATATATTGTAATGTTTGCTTATTCATATTCATGCGAACAAGTGTTTTCAACTGTAAAACTTAAGAGAAGTGATTTTAGAAACCGACTTACTGATTAACATCTGTCGTCTTTCTTGAGGATCTCCTTCTCACAGTTTCACTCAGTTTACACCCCATCATATTAATATTCTGAATGAACTTAAAATCATATCAATCCACTACACCCAGGAGTGTTCAGGTTCCTCCACGAAATCTGATTTAATCCCCTTTTCGATAAAGGTCACTTAATTCTATGGTCGAGTTCCTCCACTTGATAGGTTGGGGGGAGGAGGGATCTAATTACTTCACTTTGGGGGATGGGGAGGCGGAAAGGAGGGGGAGGGTTGAGTTCCTTAACGACACCTGAAGGAATGGATTATAAGTATAGTTGGTTAATTTCTACATATTCTTATAGTTTTTAACCAACCTAACTTAACCTAACCTTTCATCCGTTAACAAATTTCGTTCTTATTTAATTTTGTAACAAAGTTGGTTAATTTCTACATATACTTATGGTTCTTATCCAACCTAAATTAACCTAACCTTTCATCCATTAACGAATTTCGTTCTTATTTAATTTTGTAATTTACTGTACGAAGATCTCCCTCCTTGAGGTGTCGTGAAGGAACTCGACCGTTGCCATCGGATTAATTATCTCCGTGGAGGAACTCGACCATCATTATCGGACTAATTATCACCGTGGAGGAACTCGACATCCCCGCTACACCCAATAACATTGCTGAGGGAACTGCAGGTCTTATGGAGAAAAGCCTTATCTTCGCTCTCTCTCAGTTAACTGTTGCCAAATTTACTCGCTCTCAGCTATGTCTAAAGGTGGTGTGCTGGGTTAGTAAGGATCTACTGGCAACCTCGACTAACCAACGTTGTGAAACCTGTATTATATTTGAGGGGAGATTGGCCACACGGAAACGAGAGAATAATAAGGCTGTTTCCCAAAATTAACCATGGCGTTCCCTAGCGATGATATACAGTGTAAGATCTTTATGATTGTTTTGTATTCTCAATGTATTTAAACTTAGTCGTATCAGTTTATTATGTGTGTTTGTTATACGTTTCTTAATGAATTTGGAAGGAAAATTAATGAATAAATGTCTTTGGCCCACCAATGTTCTTAATTATTTCTATTTGACCCTCTTGTAAGTTTGAACATCCCTGTACTGGACCTTCCACTTCCCCCATGTCTGTGCCTTGGGAATAAAACGGCCCTTTAGACATTATTTGAGAGGAAACACCTGTACGAGAATAGATAAATCTTACCTGTACCTGGAATTGAAACCTGGCCCTTTAGCATTGTAAGCAGAAGTTATATAACTTATACTCAACCAACAGGCGAACAAGAAAATTACCCGCTTCGGTGGCCGCATGGTCTGACGAGATATTCTCGAAATAGACTAGACTGCCGATGATGGGAAAATCGAGGTTCGAATCACGGCTGTGTGTAGTGAGGGTGATTTTTCCAAAGTGGTTTTCCACTCTATCTCTATGAAAATGTGGGTACAGTTCCTCTAAATATAACCTTCCTAATCCTTAAAACCATTATTGTAGTTAGTATTTAGCCTATTACCCGAATGGGTAGTAAGATTTGATTCTGAAAAAAACACACACACAATTGAATGCAGTATTTTTACTAGTTGTAGAGGAGTCATGGATCATTTTTTAACATACTACAAATTCATGACAAGCTTTTTTTTAGTAGCATCGTGTCTTAGCCACCCGTTCGGGTTATACTCATATGAACTAACTACGCCAATGTGCTAGGAATGAGGTTAGGTTGAATTTATATGAAGTGTAACCGAATTAGTATGGAGGGAGATTGTAAAACCATTTGTGTGAAACCATTGACTACAGCCAAAATATCAAAAAGAAGTTGGAAGCAAGAGGAATTATTCAATATTATTTATTAATTGACCGAGATTTATTCCAGTGATGGTACGACTATCAAATCATATTACATATATAGATATATATATATATAAATTATTTGAATTTTTTTCACAACATAATTAATAAAATTTAACAATATTTAACTTATAATCTTTAGATTTGACATAGCCCATCAAAAGTGATAGCTGCGGAATAAGCATATAGCTTGGCCGCGTTCTACTACCCATTAGGGTTAAACGCCTACGTACTACATACGCTAATGAGAAAGGGATGAGGAAGGTTGAATTTAGATGAAGATTACCAACATTTGCGTGGAGAGAGAGTGGTAAACCATTTTGTATTCCTGCGGCCACTGAAGCGGGTTGGAATACAATTATATTATATAATGACCTTTAGAATAAGGTCATACCTATATCAATCCTACTCCAATTGCTAACAATAAAAACACTATGTCTTCTAAGAAAGGGTTTATTTATTTCTTGCTTGAACTAAATAATGCGACGAGAGGAAAGTGTAGCGTGAAAAATAACTCCAGATGAAATTACTGGAAGGCGATGTAAAATGGAGAAATGGAAGAGCAGATTAAGTACGAGAGAAAATAGTTATAACGCTTGAAGCAAAAATATTTAGGCAAATGGTAAAATGGAAATAGACTTTCATTATTTTTCCTTTGTATTTTTAATCTAAAAGTTAATCAAGGCCTACATACTTAAAATATAGTTTTGGCGTAGGTATTTTTTTTATAGATTGCACCATGAATCTATCTTATTCTTTTAATTAACGAGTATAGAGGGAACTTTCTCAGCTTTGCGTTTAATTATTACATAAATAACAAACTTCCTTAACCTAAGACAGCAACAGTTTAGTAATTGATTGCTCCCCTATACCCCCCTCCCCCGGCCTAAACAACAGGATTGTTTTAATTTGTGTATTACAACGAAACTAATTCTATATTATTTAAAATTCCATCTAGAAATGAAACAAGGTATCAATTCTGGAGGCTAATATTGATTTTATATTTGTCACTTTTTTCTTAGTACGAAATTCATTTTTGTTTTCTAGAATTTATTTTAGAATTAAATTCCTATTTTTACAGACCATTTAGAGAAAAGTATGATATTTCATTTTTACTTTCTCTCTATCTTACAGGTAGAGAAAGTATGGTGATCGTCAAAAAAATCGAACTCGAGATTTTGATGAATTTTGACGTTTCATGACTTCCTGAATCCGAAAAAGTGGTTTTTGAATTTCCGTCTTTCTGTCTGTCTGTCTGTCTGTCTGTCTGTCTGTACCTCCAACTAGAGCCTAAACTATTTTACCGATTGAGCTGAAACTTGATATCTAGGGTTTTCATAGGGTTGCCCCGAGGGGTTTTTGGAATTGGATATCTACCCCTAAAATTAAGGGTAGTTTACTGAAGGGAAAAAAGAGAAAAAGTCGATTTTCTCAAAATCGGCTCTAACGATTTTGATTAAATTTCATTTATGAACATTAATAAATATTCCAAACAAAATGGCTACTCTCAATATTTCGGCAAAATGGCTTTAAGGGCTCCGGTCTGATGCGTAAATTAACATTTTTTATAATAGCTCCGAAACTATTTGAGATATGAAATTACTTAGCATTACAAATATGTATATATATTTATAATACAAATATTTTATTCGAAACATATTTTTATAAAATCAATAATTTTCAATCTATACGCAATTATATATATATTTTTAGCTTTTTGGACATTAAAGCTTAAGTATTGCGATCGTAAAAAAAACTAACCTGAAATGTTGATGGATTTCGACGTCTCATGACCCCCCGAACCCTAAAAAATAGTCTTTGCAATGCCGTCTGTCTGTGTGTCTATTAAAACTTAAAATTAAGGGTAGTTTACTGAAGGGCAAAAAGAGAAAAAGTCGATTTTCTCAAAATCGGCTCTAACGATTTTGATTAAATTTCATTTATGAACATTAATAAATATTCCAAACAAAATGGCTACTCTCAATATTTCGGCAAAATGGCTTTAAGGGCTCCGGTCTGATGCGTAAATTAACATTTTTTATAATAGCTCCGAAACTATTTGAGATATGAAATTACTTAGCATTACAAATATGTATATATATTTATAATACAAATATTTTATTCGAAACATATTTTTATAAAATCAATAATTTTCAATCTATACGCAATTATATATATATTTTTAACTTTTTGGACATTAAAGCTTAAGTATTGCGACCGTAAAAAAAACTAACCTGAAATGTTGATGGATGTCGACGTCTCATGACCCCCCGAACCCTAAAAAATAGTCTTTGCAATGCCGTCTGTCTGTGTGTCTATTAAAACTTAAAATTAAGGGTAGTTTACTGAAGGGCAAAAAGAGAAAAAGTCGATTTTCTCAAAATCGGCTCTAACGATTTTGATTAAATTTCATTTATAAACATTAATAAATATTCCAAACAAAATGGCTACCCTCAATATTTCGGCAAAATGGCTTTAAGGGCTCCGGTCTGATGCGTCAATTAACATTTTTTATAATAGCTCCGAAACTATTTGAGATATGAAATTACTTAGCATTACAAATATGTATATATATTTATAATACAGATATTTTATCCGAAACATATTTTTATAAAATCAATAACTTTCAATCTATACGCAATTATATGAATTTTTTTAACTTTTTGGACATTAAAGTTTAAGTATTGCGACCGTAAAAAAAAACTAACCTGAAATGTTGATGGATGTCGACGTCTCATGACCCCCCGAACCCTAAAAAATAGTCTTTGCAATGCCGTCTGTCTGTGTGTCTATAAAAACTTAAAATTAAGGGTAGTTTACTGAAGGGCGAAAAGAGAAAAATTTGGTTTTCTCAAAATCTGCTCAAACGATTTTGATTAAAATTCGTATCTAGGCGTTGATTAAGATTATAAATAAACTGGCTATTTTCATTTTCCTATGAAAATGATTTTTAGGGTACTTTACAGAAGCGTTAATTTCCGTATCTCCACAACTATTTGAGAAACTAAACAACTTATCATTGCAAAATTGTAGGACTATTAGAAATAAAAAACTTTTATTTGACATATATTTTTATAAAAGCAACAGTTTCTGAGATATTTGCAAATATATTAATACAATTTTGTGAGCTTTAGTTGTAAACATATACTACTTAAGTCTTAACGCAATAATTCTCCAATGCCATAGAGTAATTAAATATAAGTATCTAAAAAAGTATGTTATTTTTCCTTAAAGCTCTTAGGAGAAATGTTTGCATAGCAATGATCTATCTCCATTTTAGACTCAATAGTCAATATTTACATTTTTTATTGGTCAAAATGTATAAATGAATAATTAAATATCAATGCGATGACTTGAAGATCTGCAACACCTTATAAAATGTTAAAATTTTAACCAGAAATCGAAATTTTAATACGAAGTGTTGACCCTTGTGGAAGACATTAAACTGTTTGAAATGCTCTTAGGTGGACAAAGATGCGCCTCTTTTCTCATTGATTATATATCATTGTATATTATTTTATGCATGTTCTTATGTGGAGTGGTGATGATACAATGTACATTATTCCGTTCAGAAGTCTTACGAGTTTATAGAAAGAGAGAGAAAGTCTGTGCGGTGCGCCGTACCATTTATTTTCATAAAAGCAACTAGCGTGAAATCATTTCGTTGGTGTTTGTGATAAGATTATTTGGCCTTGATAGGGAAAGGTATAAATCTGTTAGTTAGACCGAGGTTTCTGGGTAAAAACTAAAGAAGGTAAAATATGACATGTGGTCAAATAAGCAAGCCTAGATTTTCAATTAACTTCTGTTCACTTATCGATAAAAAGCTTTACCTACTTATTTTTTGTATTTTTCTTTTAGCACCGCGTCTTATTGGTGTCGTGACAATTCCGGTCAACGACAGTTCCGGTCAGGAGATATAAAAAGTAAAAACATAAACCTATAAGTAAGGGAGTGATGATTGTGGTCACTGAAAAAATAAAAATTAAATCAAAATATATTTTGAATACAGATTGCTTATTCCTACTCCTATTAGTCATGGTAGTAAGAGAAGCAGAAGGGGGCAAAATACTTAATTCAAACTTACTACACACACATCAAGTTGTTTAAAGGGCTAGTTATAATTGATGGGACTGTACTAGTAAACCTCCCTCCTCTTCACTATCCAATGGACCAACCACACATCCACAATAAGGTAGTTTATGCATCGGCTTCTTTTTTAACCATCATTTATCGCTACACGTTATTGTTCTCTAATCTGCAACTTACGTTAATGTGTTATGGATGGTGAAGTTATAATTAGAGTGAATACACCCGCATTTGCGTGGTGGGATGGTGGGAAACAGTTTTGGAGAAAGAAAAAAAAACCTCGGTATATCCAACCGGTAGATTGAAAGAGAGAGAGAGAGATGCCTTAGACCAGAGGTCAATCTCTCGATAATTTTTCGTCGATAGTGTAAGAAAATTACATTGTCATTAAAGGTATTTAATTTTATTTATTTATTTGAGGTTACTTATTTAATGTGTACTTTCTGAACCGACTGATTATATTTGCACACGAAAATGTCTATGAGCGAGAGTGAAAGGGCTTAACAATTTTGTGGGGAATAGTATCTTCATATACTTGCCAGGGTTATTTTACATTCCACAATCAACATCGATTCCGATGGCTTTACTTCCCCTCCGAAGGAAATTATGTTTTTATCACACAAGAAAAATCCGTCAACACAGCCTGGGTTTGAACCCACGAACACTTTACCCCAAGACCACCAAGGTCAACTCATTGAAAGTCGATCTTAAAGTCCTCTCGTCTGGCCAATATATCAAATACTCTCAAATATCATTTGAGTGAGACTAAAATTACATTAATCAAACATGTCATTAGTAACTTGAATATTTTAATATGAAAATGTATATTTGATCTATTCTGTATTTATTTCTAGATGGTGGGAACATAATAAGTATTTGAGGAAAGATTTGTTTTTAGCACCGCATCTTACTACCCGTTCGGGCTATACGCTTATATACTAACTACGCTGATATGTTTAGGGATTGAAAGGTAATATTTAGAGGAAATGTACCCACGTTTATGAGGGATGAAAGAGGAAAACCACCCTAAGTACACCAAACCGAGATTTGAGCCTTGATCTCCCCGTCATCGGCGGTCTGGTCTACTGAGAGACTAGCACCTTAGACCATGCAGCCACCGATTCATATTTGAGGAAATATTGAATTTAAGAAATAAATATAAGACGTATAGACAAATAAAAACATCAGTAAAAAAGAGAAACAATGTACCATTGCGTGACCTTTGATAAGTTTATAAGTCAATCTGAGCGTATAACCCGAACGGGTAGTAAGACCCGGCGCTAAATAAATAAAAGTCAATATGTGCCTAAAAGGTTGCCGAACACTTCCTACAGAGATAGAGAGACGCCTTATACCATTCGACCACCGAAGCGAGTCATTGGATTTTAAGGGTAAGCTTAGTAATGAAAGGGGAGGGACCATTTAATAGAATCCCCTTCAATCGGGAATATCCCTAGCAACAACCCACTGAGCCGCCACTGATTCCATCCCCTTCAATCGGGAATATCCCTAGCAATAACCCACGAGCCGCCACTGATTCCATCCCCTTAAAACTATGACGTATACGGCTCTACACTGGAGCCCTTCGGGAGATTCCGTATGCACCTCAGAAGGCCCCCCCGTCAGACACGGGGCCATGCCACGGGGGGGTACAAGATGTAATAAAGAGGCAAGCATCAATCATTGTCCCCCCCCACACACCCACGCCCTACCCCACACCCTAACCGGTGAGGAAATGAACGTCTGGACGTCTTAACCTCCGAACACGCTCTTTATGAGTCTCTAATGCCCCTCCTTTTATCCCATCTCTCTCTCTCTCTCTCTCTCTCCCTCCCACCTTATACCTCAGCTATGTGACCGGGAAATATGATAGTCAAACATGAAGGATACCGTGGGGGGGAAGGGGGGAGAGTTCTACATCAGTTTATTACTTTACGGATCAACTGGAAGCGTGCTAGAAACTACCCGTCGTACATGAAGGACAAGGTCTGCCCCCGCTGGAACAGTTTTGGAATCTGACATTTACCCGGAAGAAGCACGCCAGATTCTTTTTAAATATAGATGTATCACGTGTTCTCACTTAAGGGTGGGATTGGAAGGGGGACGCGGGAAAAGGTCGGGGTGTTCTTGCCGTTTTTTAAAGCAAACAATTTGTTTTAGTGAAATAAATAAAATATTGCTCCAGTATAAACATAAAGTTCATATTTATACACATGGTAATTACAACAGTTCTTGAATATCCATCATCAGCATATTACTATCATTTGATGAGAAACTTTATAAATGTAGAGAAAAAGTTATCAACAAATTTCAGGACGCCGTTGACAGATATTTAACAACTTATTAAATCACCATGTGTAGAAAATTAAACTCTATATTTCAACTGGAGAAATATTTTATTTATTTGGCCGGAAAAAAAAATGTTTGCCACGAAAATTGCAAAAACCTTTACCTTTTCTCCGTGTCCTCTTCAATACCACCGTAAGAAATCGACCTACTTCTTCAAAGGAATTACTCTCACACTGCTTTATTATTTTCGGGAATGCAAGTTTTGAATCTTGAAAGCCACTAAAACAATTATCAATAATCTTAAAATTTTCTGTTATGGTTCTGTTAAGAAATAACTATTTGTTTGAGAAAGTTTGTGTATTTCTTGACACTTCATTCAAAAGTACCAATTCACACCTTCCTTTAATTTTTTTTAATCATAAAACTTAAAATTCAAAGTTGTTTTCCATCTATAAACTCATGCTAATACCTTTCGGCTCTATCTTAGCCTGAGATGCATTTTGAAATAAAATACCACTTCTTAAATAAAGTGAGAACTCTGGAAATCTGTAACGGGTGCTAGCACCCAGAGCATACAGTATGTACACGAACTAAATCTCTTACAATGCACCCAGTGATATCATGCACCCAACCATAGCACAAACTAATTAAATAGCAGGATGGCCCCTTGTTAAAATGATCAATATTCTGATAGATCGTTTCAGCTATAGCTTCGTATTATCGATCGAAAATAAATTAAAAACATTTTATCGGGGAAAGTTTAATAGAACGAGGCCTTGAATTCCTAGTTGAAGGTTTACTCGTCAAAGGCTATCAACTTTCCATACATTTTGTGCTTTCGGTGTTTAATTTTTAACATAAAGGTTTACTTTTACCTTTCACAACACGGCGAGAGCTTTAGAACGACCCCTGTCCTGGCTTTATACCTATTTGTTGCCCCATACCACTCATGTAAGAATCAAGCTATTTTTAACCAAAGAGATATAAACAATTATTCACAAATACAGGTTTACATTTTTTATTCAAGGTATTTAACAAGTATTTTCTTAAACCAAATTATTATAATAGCGCACAACTTATAAACTACCCGCTTCGTTTGACGCATGGTCTAAAGCACTACTCTGGCAATAGACTAGACTGCTGATAACGGGGAGATCGTGGTTCGATCCCGGTCATGTGTATTAAGGGTGGGTTTTCTTAAATGGTTTCTCATTCTCTCTCTCTCCACGCAAATTTGGGTACACTTCCTCTAAATTTATTCTTCTTCATCCCTAACCCATTAGCATAATTAGTACATAAGCGTGTAGCCCAAATGGGTTATGAGACGTGGTGCTAAAAATAGTATAAAATAAACGTATTTTTTTATCATACACAACATCCATCACCCCGGCCGTTAATTCATCACTATGAAAGGGGGGAAACCCACATCTAACCAAATATATATATTTTTTGTCCATGCTGAGTATTGAGCCCGGAACCTATAGCTCAGTAGGGAGACATGCCACTGAGCTAGGATGTCGGATTAAGATAATTTTAAGCATATCAAAATATTATAGCAAAATTTTGTCTATATTTTAAAAAAATTGTAAAAAAAAAAGCACAATACTTTCATTTAAAAAGTGCTAATGTGTTTCGTGTAAGCATCCTCTAAATTAAACTATCCTAATCCCTAGCTCTTGGATTAATTATTGAATAATTGTATAACCTGAACAGGTATTAAGACGTAACGCAAGAAAAAACTACATATAAACATACTAGCCTTAACCGGAACTTATTCCACACCATGATCCAAAGGTCTATTAATGATAAATTAGAATTAGTATTAACTATCTAAAACGCACTTTGGTGACCAGTCTAACGCGCTATCCTCGCAGGCCGACTGCTTTTGATGGGGCGACCTAGATTCAAATCTCAGTCAGGTGAACTGAGGGCGATTTTTCCAAAACTGTTTTTCACTCTTCCTTAAAGCGAATGCGGGTACAATATCCCAAAAATATAACCTTCTTAATTTTGAATTTAATTTAATATATCATATCCTTTAAGCATACAACATGCATCAGTGGTTTAGCAGTTTAAGGCGTAAGTCTTGCACTTCCCTTGGTTGCCATTTACTGAAAGAGCAGGGCTCGAATACAGAAAAGATGCATTAGGGGCGGTTTTCCAAATTAGATTTTCCCAGTGTTCATTCCATTATCTACCCTTTTATATTCACTTTTCATCCCTACTACTTAGATTAATCGGTTAGTAACCCTTGCGATAAAACGTACACACACACACAAATACAGGTTTATGTTGACAACGTTAATGTTTTAATTTAAAAAAATTAAGTTTGTTTGCTATAGCACAAGCCAATCAAAAACTATAATTTAATTAGTGTCTAGGGATTTTAATTATAAATTTCATGGCAGCTATATTATCATGATAATGATTATTATTTAAATACGGATTACTTCATACATTTATGTGCTTACATTTTAATCACAAATTTTATCAAAAAATATAACGAATGCTAATTAAAGTGCTCAACAGCGTCATGTTTTTAAAGGCATTACGGAGAGTGTGATGATATAACGATTGAACTAGTAGCGGGTGTACACAACCAACATTAATAAATAAATAAAACTTTGATTTTGTTCTGAATAACCGTGATTCGATTCTTTATTTCGAGGTTTGGAAAGGCAAGCGTGGACACAAATTCCACAGATAACATTATGTAATTCCACTATCGCAGAGTGGACCACGCGACGTTATAAACTATGTTCCGTCTGCACGGTCTGATAGGATTACAGAGAAGGTGAAATTTATGGATCGCGGAGTTTAAATTCGCACATATGTTTCGTTTAACGTGGGACCAGGATTTAATGTTCATTTCTAAAGTCGTTACTATCTCGTGTTGGATAAATGTTATAATTTCCATGATCAATATCGAGCTACCTGCTTCGGTGGCCACATGGTCTAAGGCGTCACTCTCTCAATAGATTAGAATGCCGATAGCAGGGAGATCGGCTTTCGAACCCTGGTCGGATTTATTAAGGGTGTTTTTTTTTTCTAAATGGTTTTCCATTCCCCCTCCACAAAAATTGTGGGTACGCTTCAATATTAAAGCTAATATGAGCTGGTGTTTACTTGGGCATGTGTACCTACATTATCATGGAGAGAGAATATAAAACAGTTTGGAAAAAGCCACCCTAAGTACACCCAGCCAAGATTTGAACCTCAACCTCCCCTTCTTCGGAAAACAACAGCAGACGATATTTATTCCTTAGCCCACGTGCTCACCAATTCAGTTAAAACACACTTGATTATATTATTATAAAACAGTAAACGTAACTACCAGAGTGAGCTTTGCAATATTGTAATATATTCAGAGTTAATTTTAAAACTTTGATTGTATTTAACATGTATTTTATATACGAGGGTTATTTTGATCAGAACATGGTCTACAAATTACCTTAGCCTAAGGACACGCAGTGAAAACATCACCTGAAAACGCCCTACTAACTAAACAGCCAACATCTCACTACTAAACAGCCAACATCTCACTGACTAAACAGCCAACGTTTCACTAGTAACTAAACAGCTCAACGTTTCACTAGTAACTAAAAAGACGTCTTACTAACTTAACAGCCAACACCTCACTACTAAACAGCCAACACCTCACTTCTAAACAGCCAACACCTCACTACTAAACAGCCAACACCTCACTTCTAAACAGTCAACACCTCACTACTAAACAGCCAACACCTCACTACTAAACAGCCAACACCTCACTACTAAACAGCAAGCGTTTCACTAGTAACTAAACAGCCAAACTTTAAACACAAAGACTCCTTTAGTTAATCTTTGTGGCTTTTTTTTTTTCTCATATTTATTCCTTTATATGATTATTTCAAGTCCAAGAGTATCCAAAGATCATGAAAATCAACTATTTAAAGTACAGTGGGCCCCCGTTTATCCGTCACTCACGGGACTGGGACATGGTCGAAACACAAAACAAAAGGCTGAATAGTAAAAATAGCATAAACACTTTACCAAAACACACCAAAAAGTAAAAATCATGCATTTTCTTATATCCAAATATCAAGCTTGAATGAAATCCATTAAAAAATTTCGGCTATAGCCCTGGGTATAGACATAGAGAATTTTAAATTTAAACTTTTCATAGTTGGGTTGGATAAAACGTCCAAGCTCGATCATAATCGCTAGGCCATATGTCTTCAACTCGTGGCCCACGGGCCACTGACATCCCACGATAATATTTTTGGCAGCCCACTGGCTTATGAACCATATAAAATTATTTCAAGAGAAAAAAATTACAAATACAAATATAAATGTTATATAATCAACTAATTAAAAAAATGGATATTTTATTTACGTATTTTACGTTATTTTATAAAAGATTTTTGCTTTTAACATGAAGAACATTATTACGTTTTTATACAAATGTACAATGGGAAATTTAAAAATAGGGAAAAAAACAGAAAACATACTTTACAAGAGACCCTAATCTTTGAAGTGGATATAAGTGTTAAAGAATGAGATAATACGAATATTTTAATTCTTATTCAATCCTAATATTGTCGGTACAGTATTGCAGCCTGTGAGCCAACAAGAGACATAAACTTTGGATCTTTGATCTTAAAAGTTTGAAGACACCTGCTCTAGGCTAACAAATTTTTCACGATTGTCAATACTTTCTCTGGATGAGAAAGAAAAAATACCTCCTTGGCGCATCCATAAGGATGTGACATATACAGTTGTCCCTCTGTACTATATCTCTCCTTGAGCAATGTTCTTGGCTCACCAATGGCTGAGAGACACCAACATCAGATTCCTTCCAAAACCAACCGCTTCCAGCTGTAATCTAATTTGCATATCGCGCCGATAAAATTCATTAGCGCCACGCACTATGGTTTATCTTTTCACATCGAGCCCCCCCGTACCCCCAACCACTTTACCCCCAACCCTACCATCCCCTCGCCCCACCCTCACCACCACAACCACCCCCAAAATGGACGACTCAAGGATTCCTACGTTATTGCATTAGGTTTCGACCCATAGAGTTGTAAGTCGTATTTCAAACGAAAGGTACCCTGCAATTAGAAATATTAATAGCCGCACCAATAATTTTTTTCCCCAACCAGTTTCTTTTATTTTTTTAAATTAAAATATCCCGTATGAACGGATTACGAATATCAAGTTTAATTTATTTTTATTGGAATATTTAACATGATCATTCTATATTTACCAACACATGATTTACAAGCTAACTTAATCTAGGATCTTATCTGAACGAATAAATAATATCGTAGGATTCTGGTAGAAATAATTTTTTTTAGAGAATAAAAACTTTTATTTTGCTGTCAACGTCGATTACATTTTACTGTTTTATTAGTGTATTTTTATAGGTTTTGATGATATTTATCAAAAGTGACACCTGCATATCATTTGACTTGACGTATAAGTATATTGTTTAGTAACCTTTCTAACTATTAAAAAGTGTTCTTTCATATAGAAATCAAACTGAAAAGCTACATTTTTGCATGCATACGTCAAGTTATGTTATCTGCTGCTGTCACTCTTGATAGGTGTTATCAAAATATATAGAATAGCATTATAAAATAGTAAAATGTGATCAATGTTGACCGCAAAAAATTGCTTGTATTTTTTTAAGTTTCTTTCTACCACAGTTTAAGTCTAATTATATATATATATATTTTTTTTTTGCTTGTATTAGGCAAAGAAAAATCACTAATCCCTGTTCAGTATAAAAGCAATAAATTCACAAATTACACGCACGGGTGGTATTGTGGACGGTGGCGTTAGTCTCGTATGATATTATTTACCAGTGTTGGTATTCGAATATCGACAAGACGCTTTGAGGATTGTTTTTATAAATTATTTACCAGTTTACCTAATCGAAAATTCGGTTACAAATCATTCGTTGATTTGGGAATGTGTCTGAATGTCTATTTGCATCTATTTATGTGCACCTATGTAAAAGTTTGGGATTTAAAGAAAAATATTATCTTATATACGAATGAATGGACGAAAACAATTTTTTTTCAATAATGCCTTAAGGAAATTAGAATTAAATTTGTTTATTAGATATTTATCAAAATTCTTAGGAAAGTATGGGTTGTATTTTTAGTACACTTGACTTTATTTTTCATTTTAATTCCATGTTTTTATTTTATATCAGATTATTTAAAGTATAAAATAACGATTTTTACTAGGGGAAGCTAACTTTCACTACCAAACATATGCGTCTCCATCTATTTACAAACTAGCTTAATTTAATGATAAAATACCTAATATAAGAGACAAAAATATCACGAGACGTATTTTTATAGCAAGCTTTTACTTAGCACATTGAAATAGATATCAATCTATTTTTCAAGTTCATTAAAGCATTTTCAAATATATTTTACACTCGTGAAATTAAATTAAATGAGATATTTTTCATGAAAATGATTACTCGATTTCTTATATACTAATAATGGTCAATATTCACCTCAGGACTCTATTTTTGTGGGTTCAAACTCGGCCAAGATCGGCGGATTTTTCTTGGGCGATAAAAATCCGCAGCACAACCTTCTTCAGAGGAGAAGTAAAGCCGTCGGTCTCATGTCAATTTTGGCATGTAAAAGAACCCTGGAAGGTATGGTAAAAATACCTTTCTCAGTTGTAGTGGTAAGCCCTTTTACGCTTGCTCATAGAAGTTCAGTGTATTAGGAAACGGGAGGCCACCACACTTAGTGAACTCCTCTAGTACAGGGGGTTTCTACCTGATAGTGCAGGCAGCACTAACATAAGGGCAGCGCAGGGTGTATAGAAATCATACTAACCAAATCTTCGGGTTGTTGACTTAAGAAGAAGAATGGTCAATTATGTCGATTATAATAAATTTAATCATACCAAAACTTCGCCTATTTTTAGTAATTAGCAGACGTCATCTTTCTTTGCCTTTGTTTTTTGTCTGAAATTGCCAGAAATATTAGTACATCATCATATTACAAAATAAAATTCTAATACTCCCATAGTTAATCAAAATTTCAATCTAGTTCATTTATTTCCCTCAACCAAAGACCAATGTTAAAGAAGTAAACTATATGTTTGTTCTGGCTATTATGACAATCATATTGTGATGATTTTTTTTTTTTACTATTTTCAGCCTAAAAAGCATTTTATTTTACTACCTATAGTACCTTAACACAATCTTCTATTTAGCGAAAGGGTGACCTCGTGGTATAGGGATAAGGTGTCAGATTTCTGTGCTGGGGCTCAATCCTCGGTCCCGGCACAGATTTATCTGATTGTCAAAACCTTCCTTCACCTCTGACAAGACGTGTATTAATCACAACTTGTGAATGTGAGGAATGCCAGGCCTCCACCGTGGTTCGGATTCCACGTTAAACTGTAGGTCCTCCATTTCATCTCACAATCACCCTACCATTACATATTAGCGTAAGTGCGTATAGCCCGAACGGGTAGTAAGATGCAGTGATAATAATAATAATATTTAGTGAAATCTAATCATATTATTTACCATAAATCAGGGTAGCTGCCTTCTTTTTTTTAAGCATCGCGTCTTACTACCCGTTCGGGTCATACATTCATAGGAATTGTACCCACATTTTTGTGGGGAGGGATTGAAAGACCATTTTGGAAAAACCACCTTCAGTACACCCAACCGAGATTCGAACCTCGATCTCCCCATCATCGGCAGTCTAGTCCACTGATAAGATAACGCGTTATACCATGCAGCCACTGAAGCGGGTATGTACCTAGATTTATTTAGCACCGCGTCTTACTACCCGTTCGGGTTACACGCTTAAGTACTAATTACGCTAATGGATTAGGAATTAAGAAGATTGAATTTAGAGGAAGTGAACACGCATTTGAGTGGAGAGAGAGTGGAAAACCATTTAATAAAAACTACTCCCGGTTCACCCAACCAAGATTCGAACCCACCTATTACCCAACGACATAGCCTAGTGGCGGGAATTATATGCTTCAAATAGGGCAGCAATAATATTAATAAACCTAATGTAAATGTCTCCTATGATGAAAATATGGTTGACTAAGTATTAACTTATCTCTATTTTGGGAGTTATCAAAGTTCATCCATCTAGATAAAAAGAAATAACTCCAATGTTATATGGTTGGTAACCCAATCTCAACTATTTTCAAGATAATGGACACAGACGAAAAGTCAATAGAATACCACACATACACAAAGAAGCAGAAGAGTCGAAATTTTCAATAAAAACCTTAAGAAAAACTTGTGGTAGGGAACAATTCTGCTCTGTAAAAGTTTATTTTTTTTAAATTCGATAGAAACACTTCAGAATCAATGTGGCGTGCGAGGGGAAAGACAAGAGTTGCAACAGCATTCAGTAAAATGGGTATAAAATAATAAGAAAAGTTGGTTCGGCGTCGCTTCAAAAAGTTGGAGTGAGAATTCCTCAAAGAAAAATTGCTACCAGAGAAAATAATATTAGACTTTTCTACTTTTTTTTTTATCCTCGTCTGTTGGGAAGTTGGATTTTTTTTTTTTTCAAGGAGGAAATATTTGTTAAGAATGGTTAAATTTACCGTAAAAATTGCGCTTTATGTAACGATAAAATAGCCCCAAAAATAACACTATTAGTTTCTAAAATTGGATACTGTGTAATCTTTCAATAGAGTCTTTTTCTTCCTTTAGGCAATCCATAACACCAGTGTGTGGTAAAAGGGAAAGAATTGTATTCTTTTTTTTTTTAATTATGGTTTTTAACACAAGGGCTATCGAACTTATTCTAAAAGCTGAGGATGTTACTCAGTTGGTAGCGTGTCTGTCTTTTGAATTAAGGGTCCTGGATTTGATTTACAGTATGGCTTAAAAATGTAACTTTGGTATAATTTGGGCTTCTTTATTGGTTTGTATTTTTTTAGCACCTCGTCTCACTACCCGTTCGGGTTATATGCATATGTACTAACTACACTAAAAATATTAGGGATTAGGAAGGCTATATTTAGATGAAGTGTGTCCACATTTGCGTGGAGAAGGAGAGAGTAGAAAATAATACCTTCCCTATTTCCTACCTTAATAGTGTAAGTGGATAAACCTAATGGGTAGTAATATGTGATACAAAAATAACAACATATTTTCACAATGGTTGTCCCATCTCCTTTCCATGATAATGCAAATACATTTTATCTGTAAATCTCTTTTCATTACGATCTTTTGGAGTGAATTATTAGCAATCGTTGTGTTGAGCGTGCTAATTATAATTAGTTCTGAAGTCCTTTTGAATGTTCATTCAACCAATTCCATTTACCTCACGTGGCAAGACATATGACGAACCAATATTGTGAGCGTCTTAATACCTTTATGAATGTTCCTAGAATAAGTCTACAATAGTTATTTATTTCAAACAATCAGCTTGTGAGAAGTAATATCACTTTTTTAGAACTACTTTCTATCAGTCATGAGGGTAGGCATACAACTACAATCGTAGAATTAATTTCGAAAAGATTTAAAGTACAGACTACATAACGGGTTTGTAAACACAAGTAAATATTTGATTACTAACAAAAACTTTAATACCTTAAATAACATCTTGAATTAGAGAACATAGTGTTTTATTTATTTTTGAGTCAATGTCTTCAATTAGTTTTGATAATTATACTATTTTGAATAAGTTTTGTTAGCTAGTGTTTAAGTAGATACACTAGTTACTGCCATGAAGGACAGTAGTTTCACGGGTTGCCCTCTTGAATTAGTTCCTACTAGTTACTGCCATGAAGTAGTTGCGCTAGTTAATGTCTTAAAGCAGTTACCGATGATTACTATATTGAAGTAGTTCCTTATAATTACGCTTTAAGTAGTTCCCAAGGGTCACTGTCAAAAAGTAGTTCACACTTAGTTTATTTCATGAAATAGCTCCACCAGTTATTGCCATGAGGTGATTCCACTGGTTACTGTCATGATGTAGTTCCAACTAGTTTTTGTCATGAATTAGTTCAACTATATACTCGTTTGAAGCAGTTCCACTAGTACCTGTCGTGAAGTGGTTCCTCCAGTTATTTTCATGAGATAATTCCACTGTCCATTGTTTTAAAAGTAGTTCCCGATAGTTACCTTCTTAGTTTGTTTAAATTATGTTCACCCCAAATGTTCCGAAAATATATTTCCTTATTCAAGTTCATTAAGTTTTCGATCTGTAATTCAGTGGTTTGAAATAATTCCCACCGACTGTAACCAAGCTTTAATTCACGTCCCCTCATTCCCCCCCATTTCCACATCTGTTAATTTCCAAGGCCATTAGTCCCACGCACCTAGCCTCTTTAAATAAATGCACATTATTAAAACAATTAAAACTGTTACTACGAAACCAGTGTGATCTACGTCCTTTTGTTACGAAACTTTTCTCTCTGGAATTAGAGGAGGTGTGTAAATCAGTTTTCAAATTACTTTTTAATTTGCCTGGTTATGAAACTTGTGTGTCTTTAAGAGCATACATGTGTTTAGAGACACCGAAAGCCTTAGAATTATTAACCAATAAGTTGTTTTTTTACTTTCTCTCGACACCTTGGAGAGAAAGTATTGTGATAATCACTGCCTGTCACCCACCTCGGTGGTATAGTTGGCTAACGTGCCAGTCGTATTGAGCTAGACCACCGAGGACTGGGAGATCGAGGTTCGAATCTCGGTTGGGTGAACTGGGGGTGTTTTTTCCTTAATGGTTTTCCTCCCTCCACGCAAATGCGGGTTCACTTTCCTCTAAATTTAACCTTCCCAATTCCTAATCCATTAGTGTAATTAGTACTTAAGCGTATAACCCGAACGGGTAGTGAGACGCGGCGCTAAAAAACAAATTCACTGCCTGTCTTCCCACACAACCACCCGTACCTCAGACTTGAGCTGAAACTATTTTACTGATTGTGTTAAAACTTGACAGATGGGGTTTTCATAAAGTCCCCCCCACTCCCTCTCATCCGAGGGGTTTTTGGAATTAAATATCAAACCATAAATTTAAGGATATCCTACTGAAGGTCAAAAAGAGAGGAAAAAACTATTTTCTCAAAATTCCTTCTAACGAGTTTGATAAAATTTTATATCTGGGCACTGTTTATCATCATAAACAATATGAAATTTCTTAATTTCTCATGAAAATTATTTTGAAGGTACGTCACATGGGTAAAAATTTCCAATTTTGGTCACTTCCCCGCGGCTATTGGAGAAACAAAATAACTTATCTTTGTAAAGTTGTAGCACTATTAAAAATAAAAAAATATTTTATTTGAAATATGTTTTATATAACCAATAATTTCTGAACTATAAGTAAATATATTTACTTTTTAATCCATGTCTTTGAAAATTAATTTGATTCTTATGCTCTTTGGTGGGCAAATATGTTTCTCTTTTCTAATTTTCTTTTTCCGTAAAAGTGTTCCTAGTTCCTAATTCCATAGAGTAAATAAGAAACAGTGTGAATTCATCAAGTCTAAAGCTAAAGGACCCTTCAAAGGAACTTCTAGACTATTCGGATACAGCCTCTGTCTTGCGGCGAGTCTGACCCTACAGGATAAGGGAGGTACTACTGTGCGTGTGGCTAATCGCGCGTTGATTGGCTGTAGGTTCTTCGCAGAGCGGGCTACTTTTACGTGATCCACCCTTTAGTAGTAGATAAAAGCTTATTCATTCTTGAATACTAAATATATAGCTTTCAAAGTTGGCGTCACTTGCTGAAATTCATATGACAGTTGTTATTTATGAAATTATATCTCAGATCTTACTATTGTCATAAATTATGAATCCAGAAATGTACAAAAAATTATTATTGAGGAAATTAGAGATTACCTTTCACAGCGATGACTTTATCATAGTGGGGTTTGATGTTATGTCTATTCTATTATCTAAGCTAGTTTGTAAGTTGGTATGTATAGTATGTGATCCACGTCTTATTACCCATTCGTACTCTCGGGTAAGGGTGAGAAAGGTAGAATTTAGAGGTAATGTATCATTATTTACGTGGAAGGAAAGCTGTAAACTATTTATAAAAATAAACACTTCCTAAGTAAACCAAGCAATAATCTGATCACCTACCACTTTCGTCCCCGAAAAATTACACCAGTTGAGACTTTCACCCTAATCTGTAGGGTCACCAATACAGTACACTTAAGAAGCCCAGATTTTATTTTAAATATACGCCTAAATAGGTTAATTCATTATTTTTTAGAAAACAAACCAACAAGTAAACACCCAAGTAAACCATTTCCAGGTGATTTAAACAACTTCTAGCCATTAAAAAGAGAAAAAAAAGGGGAAGGGGGTAAAAATTCTCACCAGTTTTCCTCTCTCTACTATACAGTGTGTACCGTAACATGTGGGACCCACTTCAGTGGCGGAAGGGAGAAAATAAAACAATGAAAAGTGGGTATAAACATGTGCCCAATTTTACTTTGCTCCCGAACTACAGCCGACTGATTCCATTCAACTGTTTGTATACCATACTTGATATCTCTTGACCTTGTTGACTAGGTTTGTTCTATGGGTTCTAAACACCCGGTATTTTTGAAAGAGGGCTGCATTCTACGACACGACTGTAAGCTTGCATTCAGGTTGCAGATGGTCATTCTGAGCAGCTCCACATTACTGGAGTGCAAACATGAGTTTATCTCGGAAACAAAGTTAAATAGGACACATGTTTAAATGAACTTTTTTCCAGTGTTTTCGTGTACCTTGTCCACCGCTGAAGTAGGTCCCACAAGATACGGTAACATACTGTATAATCGTTTAACTTTCAAGCGGCGTCTCGTTTTGTTTACGACTCGGAGTAATTGTTTAAATGTTAGTATAATAATGGTGTGGACCAGAGAGGGGTGGGGGGTGGGGAAAGGGTAGGGAAAATGAAAACGCCATCAGAGAGTGTTGCTAGAAATTATGATGGTAAGGCAAAGGAGGGAGAAAGCAGAAATACTCACACCTTCCCTTCCCCTACATTAGTTTGTGTGTGTGTGTGTGTGTGTGCGCGCGCGCGCGTGAGAGTGTGTGTTGGATGGATGAGAAAAGAGGTGGAGAGGTGGTAGAGGCGGGGGTTAAAGGGTGAACCGGCGGTAGATTTCTCTGTTAGAGTGCAACAGGTGCCAAGGATATCTACGTTTTGGATTCCCTAGAAGGGTGCTGGTTAGAGGTTTCGCTTCGCCTTTTGCGTTTCATCCCTTGGTAGTTCAGGCTCGCCCGTCCTGATTTGTGACCGGTGCTGCTGCTGGTGGTGGGGGTGGTGGTAGTAGTAGGGGTGGTTGGTTACTCCCTACACGAACACACACACATACACACGCCCGCAACGTATGTTCCTTCCAAACAGATTACACAAGCTATCCCTGGTTTGGCTACAAGATTCGCAATTAGTGAAGCACAAGTACGGTGGAGGCTACAATCCTCTATGAGGATATTTGGACTAGAAATGTGATATTAGAAGAGAACTATCTGTAATTGTAAGTTCATACTTTGCCTAATTTCTAGAATTAGAACAAAAGAATTGATGCTTTTACTAATTTCTAGTATTGTAAGAAAGGAATTCATGCTTTACCTAATTTCTAGTATTGGAAGAAAGGCATTGATGCTTTAGCTTATTACTAGTATTGTAAGAAAGGAATTCATGCTTTACCTAATTTCTAGTATTTGGAAGAAAAGGATTGGTGCTTTAACTAATTTCTAGTATTGTAAGAAAAGAACTCATGTTGTACCTAATATCTAGTATTTGAAGAAAAGAATTGATGCTTTTACTCACTTCTACTATTGTAAGAAAGGAATTAATGCTTTACCTAATTTCTAGTATTGGAAGAAAGGCATTGATGCTTTAGCTTATTACTAGTATTGGAAGAAAAGAATTGATGCTTTTATTCATTTATAGTATTGTAAGAAAGGAATTCTTGCTTTACATAATTTATAGTATTGGAAGAAAAGAATTGATGCTTTAACTCATTTCTAGTATTGTAAGAAAGGAATTCATGCTTTACCTAATTTCTAGTATTGGAAGAAAAGGATTGGTGCTTTAACTCATTTCTAGTATTGTAAGAAAGGAATTCATGCTTTACCTAGTTTCTAGTATTGGAAGAAAATAATTGATGCTTTTAATCATTTATAGTATTTGAAGAAAAGAATTATTGATGCTTTAACTAACTCATTTCTACTATCTGAAGGAAAGTATAAAAATTGTAATTTTATCGAAAGAACATTATCGATAACACAAGGTATCGGTATCAAAAAAAATTAACAAGGAATTTTATCCCTAATATTATTAATTTTTCATTTTTAAACACAAAAATGTTGATCATGGTTTTATATTTTTCTCTATTAATCTTAGAATTTTTTGTCTTTTTTCATAACAATCAATACAACTTTTGCATTATAATATAATTTTTGTTGTTGTACATATTATAATAGGCCTATTAGGCCCACCAAAATTATTTAAATTATGTCATCATAATCTAATATTTTTCATATGTGTGTGTATTTCCATTTTCTAGAGAAGTAGCAGGAACCTTTAATCAGGTTATGTGAGAGTATGTTTTTTCTTAAACCATTTAAGAATATAGTTAGATAGGTGAGACGCGCCTGACTGACCTTTTTCTTCTAATAGTTAATATAGGTGAGTAAGGATAGTTCTATGTGTCTAAGAATATATTGTGATCTCAGATAAATAACACTCCCCGGGAAACGTCGTTGAAAACAAACTAATTGCATCTTTCATTGAATCATTCTCAAAATTATTAACCTTTATATTCAAAGATTTTCAACCTTATTAGAACCTGTTGATACCTTTCAACTTTATTTTGGTGTTGGCCGTATTTTAAAATAACAAAACCATTTCTTAAATAGCTCGTATCAGTGCTCCAGTAGAAGTCCGTCTCGGATTCACGTCCTGAGTGTGAACGGCTACACCAAACTCTTCCTATGGCTACACTAATCAGTAGCGTGCCAAAGGAGGGGTGTTGAGGGGGGCTAGAGCCCCCTCCTACAGTAGTTTGGGGATGCCCCGAGATCTACGCAGGTCCGAAGAGAAAATGACCACTGTATGGACCTGTCTAGTATTTGTTAAGTGTTTTACAAAAAAAATTAAGTATTTAGACATTTACTTATTATAAATAATCGGTGATTTTTGTGACAGTAGGCCTATATGACGGCTAAACCAACTTTAATTTAGGCCTTTTTATTTATTATTTTGTTATTTTATCACGTTTATAATAGTAAAAATATAAATTATCAAGTTAACAAATACCAATAAAAAACCTTTCCAAAAGCTTATAGGTATATATAATGGTAAGAAATAATTTTTCTCCGGTGGTTGGGGGTAAATCCCTTTGAACCTCCCTTGGGAACTCCCCCATCCTCCCTACTTCGCAATCCTGCATACGCTACTGCTACGCTTGCGTCTCATTAATTGACAATACAGCAATACCTCAACTTTCCCCGTTTCGAGTTTTGTCGCTTGGCTCTTTCATTGGTTTTCAATTTATAAACGTTTACAAATTGCAACTCTTGCTTCGCTCGTTCACCGGAGAAGCGCATGGTAGTTTTGTCCAAGAAATGGCCGTCACAAATGGCCACTAAATCTTGATTCGCACGTTCGCCGAAAATAGAACAGAATCTGATTGAGTAGCACAGCAACTAACACGATGTATGTTTACCCCCATGATGAATTGCAACGCAAACTGTGATGAAATTTATTTCATCAGCTTTCAGCTTGGCTAGTTTATAAACCCTCGAATAATTGTAGATGGCCACTACAATTATTCACTCTATCTACAGGGGAAAAAGTTGCTTGGAAGCAGCTCAAGATGATTACTAGCGCCGCCCATTTGGCATTCTGAACTAGAGAGCAGAAAGTAAGGGTTGGCAACAAGAGAAAGGGAGGGGCAAGATGGCTGAGAAAATAGGAAGGTCGGAGGTGTTACGAGTTTCAGAAAAATAAAAATGCTGAGGCATTCGAACGCCAATGAATACGAGGTGAAGACAGGAATTATCCACTATCGTTCACCATAGATGTGCAAAAGGAGGATTGAGACTACCATCAAGATGTGATTCCAACGTGTAAATGCTATTTTCCAACTGCTGTTTTGTAGCTTGGAGTTTGTTTTCTTGTGTTATCAATTTTAATACTTGCAAGTTATCGAGTCTCGAAGAAACCCCTTTCATGGGTAAGTGTGTAACTTTTTTCTACTTATGCGTCTTATTAATAAAATCTTTTCCTGTTTATTGAACTTATCAGCCATATGGGTGAGAAATATGTTTTGTAATGATCAGCGCATGTTCACTTGGAGCAGGAACACTGACGTTTGCGCTTAATT
>CABFWB010000451.1:26675-41917 GCA_902151455.1 Timema bartmani | reverse complement strand
CCGAATAAGGGTTTTTAGAGCTATGTGCGGGAACACTACTCCATGGGGGGGGTGAGGGGGTGCTGGGTGAGAGCCTCCCAAACCACTGTATGACACTTCTCGCTTATCCGAACAGGGCTTTGGGACGTCGTTGGCAACCTCCAGGGTCGATGACGTAATTCCCAAGTTCCTGGATAAAAGGATTGTTGGCACCGGGAAGTCTGTAGTAGAAGGACTGCGTCAGCCAGCTTCCGTAAGTGGTCCTTGATGGTAGGCATATCCAGGTCTCGGTGCAGAGTCACATTCCGAACGTACCAAGGTTCGTCCACAATGATCCTCAGACACCTGCTCTGGAATGCCTGCATCCTCCTCATATACGTGTCCGCCAGGTGGCCCCAAGCAGGACACGCATAGTCGCGGATCGGTCTGAGCAACTGCTTGTACAGTGTCAGACCGTTCCTTGTAGACAGGGAGCTACGCCTGTTAAGCAGTACAAAGGCCGACTGAACAGTGAGGCACAACAACATGTTAAACCACAACGCTCCTATGTAAATATATTTTTTATTTTAGTATTTTTTTAACCCAGTTGGTCAGAGTTCAAAAATATTCGGAATAATGTCACATCGAAACTAATATTTAATGTCAAGGGTCAACAAGCTTTCCTACCCGATAGCAACAACTCTATTAAACCTCGGCAGTTAAAAATTCTTCGCACGTTTTTCTGAAAGTACTATACGCATGACAACTGTGGCCGTACCTTTAAAGACATTTTTTGGTTGGTAAAAATGTATGTAATTTGTACTTTGCCTTCCCCTTCCTAACCTCCCACACCGCCCCCAATTAAAGCAGAAGTTGTTTTTCAAGTTTTGAAATGTGCAACAAGAGGGTACTAAAAGCAGGAATTAGGAGACTGTTCGTTGGCTGGTTTTGAGAGAGAGTTTGGTGGGGGTGGAGGGGGGATGTAGGTGAGGAGGAAGGGGGAGTCAAAGGGGTGGAGACCTGCAACTATTTATACACTCAGTTCCTGGCTCGTACTCATTGACGGCTTCAGACGAAAACGGGTCTATGAGGTATATATATCTCCAATGGTAACAAAAAAAAGTTTAATATAAAAAATACTAATTTTTAAAAGACTCTACGGGTTGAAAAAAATAGTCGGGCCCACTTGCGTAATTAATCATGTGAGATTGATGTCATAACTTAGACTCAAATTAGGAGGTAGCATTCAAATCATCCCGGGAATGAACTAATTTTGATCCTCTTCGGTTGCCAGCATGGTCTAACGCGCTACTCTCGCAATAGACTAGACTGCCGAAGAGTGGGAGATTAGGCTTCAATTCCAGTCATGTGTACTTAGGGTGGTTTTTTCCTAAATGGATTTCCACTCTCTCTCCCCACGAAAATCAAGGTACACTTCCTCTAAATTCAACCTCTCTCATCTCTAGCCCATTAGCCTCATCAATACATAGCCGTATTACCCGAATGGGTAGTAAGACGTGGTGGTAAAAAAAATCGTTTTGAAATCATTGGCTTGAAAATTATCATTATGAGTACAGTAAAATTTTAAAATATATAATGGGTCTTTAAATAATTTAGTCAAAATTTATACCATTTAAATAAAATATATTATATCTATGAATTTTTACTATTTTTTTTTCCAACATCACAGTTAATTAAATCACATTGGACGTATAGTACAAAATAGCGTCATCGCAATGTAATTGCTTTCATGCCACGTACGTTTTCCAATTTCGTTAATCGTGTGCGTTAACGCTCTATGCGGAACCTTGTATGCGTGATTCGGACACGTTTTGGTAACTAATTCCCGGTAGGAAACGTGGTAAAAACCCACGCATTGCATGAAATTGGTTTTGCATTATGAATGACAAAACGTGGCGATGCCAATCATGTAGACTTAAAAACTATTATAAAGTAAAAAAAAAAAAAAATTACACATAACCAATATCTCTAGATGATTTGGTAATTTCTTTTAGGAATTTATAGATTTTACATCGTTGGTCACACCAATCTTCTAATTAATTATTTCAAACAAAACGAGGATGCCCAAACTATACGTTGATGTAAACACATTTAACGTAATTTTTACATTGTATAAGATAAATTATAACTGTTCTACACATTTGTATATCTGGACAACTAAGAAAATAAATTGTGCAATATATATTCCCATGGATTTCATTAAAGTTTGAAACAACATTCTCAAAAACTTGTCGATAAAATACACTTACGTTATTTTTTCTACAAAAATAAAATAAATATTTTGTAATATTTATTATATAAAGGTCTCTCTCACTACGCCCTCTCAGATACACATTCTAAACAAAATCACTAAAGCGATTTTCAAAAAATTTTGATGTATCAAAAATCAGAATTATTATTAAAACCCTTCTTTCAGAAGATCCCCAACCCACCCCCCCTTCCCGAAGAAAAAGAAAATATAGTGTATCTATCACTTAAAACAATTTCCAACTATCTAATTTGAATAAAATTATTAGAACTATTTTAGAAAAAAATAATAGAATTTTAGAAAAATTAGTCTCCATTAAACTAGCCTTTATTTCAGAGCTAGAATTAAGATCACGATTTTCCCTTGAGATATGACAATTTAACATCTAAATATCATGTTTGAACGAAATTGACTAAACCGTTTCAGTGATAACCCCAGGGACAGACAGACAGAATAATTTTAAAACTTTTTTTTAGTTTGGAACATAAAAAAAATCCATAATAATCTCGAGGTAAAAATAGAATTCACGATTACAATAGTTTCTCTATTTTCTTCTTATGAAACAAGTTGATTTAAACACTTACTCAAACGGTTTTCTAACCAGCTATAACAGTACACGACTTATAAACTAATTTAAATCCAGAACAGACACAACACACAGTTCTCATACCGTTAATTCATCACTATGACAGGGAAAACTCACCTTTCATCAAAGATAAATTTTTTCTGCCACACCAGGAACTAAACCTGGGACCCTTAGTTTAGTAGGCAGACAAGTTACCAACTTAGCTAAAGGCATCCACCTCTGTGGCGTAGTTAGCTAACGCGCTAGTTTCGTGTTGAGCTGGACTGCTGGGACGGGAAGATCAAGTTTCAAATGTCGATCGGGTGAACTGTTTTTATTCCTAAATTGTTTTCCACTCTCCCTCCACGCAAATGTGGTTTCACTTCCTCTAAATTCAGCCTTCCCAATCTATAGCCCATTAGCATAATTAGTACATGAGCGTATAACCCGAACGGTTAGTAAGACGTGGGGTAAAAAAAAAAAGCTAATGGTGTCTCTCCACGCAAATGTGGCTAAGTTTCTTCTAAATTATAACTTCCTCATCTCTAAACCAACAGTGTAAATATGCAGATAGCCCAAAAATAGGTAGTTACAATAAATCACCCTTACGTTATAATAATATTACCCGTTTGGGCGACAGAAATTGTAGTAGATTTGTGGAGAGATTAGCCAGTACTAATGTACCGTTGCCCAGACAACGCCCAAATGTACTAATCGTACATCCTTTCCTTGGAGGCTCTTATGAGATGAAATGATGCTGATGATTATGATAGTGAGTATGAGGGTGTGGAACCAGTAGAACCACTTTAACTTAACTTAAGCCCAATCAACCAAACATTGGTGACCGTTGGGGTAATTCCCCTCTAAAGAAAAATACCCGAGGTACTAACTGGGAATCGATCTCAAGACCCTAATACTCGTAGCTAGGTGCACTGACCACTACACCACGAGGCCGGTTACCCCTACGTTAAACGTGCTAATTTAACCATCAAAAAAAGTTACTTAAACCACTCTACGCCAAACCTCACTCTACTGCATCGCGGTTATGTATATTTACATCCACGTGGCAGACGAAACAGGCCGCCAAGTTTTGCCTTGAAAGAAAAGTTTCCATAAAAAAAAATATTGTGTGTGTTTTTTGGTGGGAATGGCTTAGTCGCGCGCTGTTCGTCCTCGGCTTCGGTTAGCGAGTGAGCGTCACGTGATCTCGGGAAAATTACGTCTTTCATTTGTTTCGTGGATTGTTAACTGCTGACGGTAATTCCTCTTTTTTTTTTACGCATCGATGTCACGTGACCACCGCTAGTAAAATTATCTCCTGTATTTAATTATGAATATTGACAGTAGCTTAGCTAATTATGATATATATATATTGGTTGATTTTAATGATAATCAACGTGTTAAATGTGAAATAAACTACCCAACAATAATGTAAAATTAGTGTATTTAAACTTCGTAATGTTGTTTAGTTGGTGCTTTGAATTATTTTTAATAATTTTTTCTACTACAAACAACCAACACGTTTACGTGCGTAAAGTTTGTCAATTTTTATGATGTGATACAAAAACTATGTCCTTTAAATTATCTCGTGAGATATGTTTGTAAAACTGCACGTAACATAAAGTGGGATTTTTTTAATTGGTGTGGCTCTCAACGAAAATGTTCGAAAACGGTAGATTCTTCTTTAATAAGGTATGGTTAAAATTAGAGTACGGGACCTAGTCCGTTTTGTCAAATTAAACTAGTATTTAACCAATATGATGTGTACATTTATTTGCTTCATTAGGGACAATTACAAACCCTCCCGAGTCGAAGGTGGCTGCGTTATCTGATCTTTATTGATCACTCATATGTAGCTGACGGTTTTCGCATGTCCATCCCAGACTCTGCTTTAAAATATGAGCTAAGAATGACCCTGGAACACGGGACGATTCCTGAATAGCTCATTGGCTTAGAGCATTGGCGTACTAAACCAAAGGTCCCGGGTTCGATTCCCATGTCCAGGTGTAGCTTTTCAATTTAAAGACTGTAATTCCATTTTTTATTTGTTTGGATTTTAGATAAGTTATTCAAGTTTTATTTAAATAATGATACAAATAGTTTTATTAGCTCAGGCGTATAAACTGAACAGGTATTAAGTTGCGGTGCCAAAAAAAAAGTTTTATAATAAACATAATAGCTGCTATCTACTTCAGTGGACTAAGGTGTCAATCTCGTTCCATACACAATATCATCAATCAATTTCTCCTTACTAAAGATAATATGAATATGAATACAATCATATTATGCTGGCCTGTTTATGACAGGGAGATCATAGTTCGAATCCCAGTCGAGTCTACTGAGGGAGTTTCTCCACTCTTATTCCATGCAAATGTGGATATATTACCTCTTAAATTGCTTTCTTCCTCATCCCTATCTAATTCGAGTAACTATCATACATGCGTATAGCCTGAAAAGGTAATAAATAAGAGGCCATGAAAAAACCCGGAAAACAACCATTATATTTAGATATACTGAACACTTGAATTATGATTAGGTGACGTCACTACTATGTGCAAACGTGGAAAGTACAGCCCGATTTTGATGGGTAAAAACATTTTAGATGATTTTAAAAGTTGTTTCCTATATTTTTACGTAAATAAATATGATCTGAAACGGCCTCGTTTTGTATATGATATCAATACTAATAAAATAATAGTAGTAATAATTAGAATTTTATTAATGTGGACCACAATTATTTTATTTCTAAAAGTACCTTTTTTTTTTACAAAAATTCTAAATTAAAACTCTTCCCTGCTGTTATATTTGTACAATGCCAAAATTCTAAGTGTGTCTATCAAAATGGTACACAAGTCCGATTGCCACCCACATGAATAAGAGGAGGGAGGGACTACCAGAGGGGCCATGGCCCCCTCCAGCCACCCATTGAGATTTTGAATTATGTGTATCCTCTTCAGTATACTAAGACCATATTTTTAATTTGAAATGTCTAGCTATTTATTTATTTACAATCGAGTAAATTCAATCTTGGCCGATTATATTGTCTACCAAGGTGTTTATCTATGATACAATATATTTAAAATGTATATTTATGCTCCCTCCTCTTAGCTCTGAGAATCAAAAATGCTAGCGCAATCAGCCTAATAATGCTTTAAAAAGTATTATGCCTATTGTTTATAAGCATATACATAGAAACAATAGAAAAAAATACAGATTAAATTCACATGAAAATTCAGACCATAATTGATTTTGTTTTACTCTATTATTATTATTAGCATCGCATCTTACTACCCGTTCGGGCTTCACGCTTATGTACTAATTACGTTAATAGTTGTATGGATACACAAGGTTGTATTTAAAGGAAGTGTACCCGAATTCTCGTGGAGGGAGAGTGGGAAGCCATTTTGGAAAAAACCACTCTCAGTGCAACCGACTAGATTCGAACCTCGATCACCCCGTCATCGGCAGTCCAGTCTACTGCGAGAGTAGCGCGTTAGACCACGTGGCCACCGAGGCGGGTTTTGTTTTAATCGATCTTATTCTATTCAGTAAATAAAATTTTTAATAAAATTTCGTAGCTTAGCGTAGGTTTATACTCTTCGAACAAGATGTCGCATCGGGGTGTATTTTTCTGCATTCTTCTTTAGAAAACAATGGAATATAAAGCAGTGAAAACGTTTTACTATCACAACACAAGATACATTGTCTTTTTTATTCACCCCTCCCCCCTGTTTGTTCTCCTACTGCCGGACAGCTCCACCCAGGAACGTTATAAACCCACTTACTTAATTTCTGTATTTTTTATGAATCTCTCCTCGATTATTCTAGCTCCTCAAGTATTATGACGTGACAATGCCGTCATTCTGATTCATTTATTTTCTTGTTCCCAGGGCGGTGGAAGCAACCACAGTAAACCGAATGAGAACGCCTCGAATAACAGGTGAGTGACGTCACAACTTACAAGAGCTTGCGTTTGGACTGGGTCCAAGAAACTATCACGTTATAATGTAGTGTGCCTGCCTTTTTTTTTTCAGCGCGCGACTTCTTGTTTGTCTGAAAGAACTACATTTAGCTTTACGGACTTATCTTTTCGCTAGAGGGGAGGGATTCTTTCCTTTATGTACAGTATTTTTCAGATAAAATATAGACCTCGACGTGGTGAACAAAAACTTCTATGAAACGTCTTCAAGACAAACGTTGTTTTTTCTCTTGTTTCCTTTTCTTTCCATTTTATTTCATAAGAACGTTTTAAACCAGGTTCATTAACTGCTTTATACAATAAAGAGAAAGGTAAAATAGAGTCGATGTTTCTGTATCAGCGAGAATGGGGAAAGCATTATTTGGGCCAATCAATTAAAGGGTATTCAATCGATTAAATTGTAACCTCTTAGTACCACTTATATAATAATTCACTGTAATATATAAGAAGAATGAAAGCAATTAAATATAGGAGAATGGTGAAAGGAGAGAAGAAGATGGAGGCATTTTACTAAATTGAACCGGCCACGGGCTGGAAACAGTTGATGATGATAATGATATAAGAACAAGTAGTTTAGAGGCTATGATTTTTTAGACGTTATGTGTGTGCTTATATATGAATACATTGACATATATATATATTTATATCGACATATATTTAGAAAAATGTATACCCTCTTTTTTTAGATAAACCCGCATGCACACACACACACACACACACACACACACATATATATAAATTTATATATATGAATACATTGACCTCTCTATATATTATATATATATATATGTGTGTATATGTACAGTACATACATGTGTATCTAAAAATATAGAGTATATATTTTTCTAAATTTAGTCTATATATATATATACACGTAAACTCACCTCGGTGGCGTAGTTAACTAACGCACTAGTTTCGTGTTGAGCTAGTCTGCCGAGGATGGGAAGATCGAGATTCGAATCTCAATCTGGTGAACTGGGGGTGGTTTCCCCTGAATAATTTTTTACTTTCCCTCCACGCAAATGCTGGTTAACTCCATCTAAATTTAACCTTCCCAATTCTTAATCTATTAGAGTAATTAGTACTTAAGCGTATAACCCGAACGTGTAGTAAGACGCGGTGCTAAATTAATATATATATGGAGAGAGTCGAGAGAGGTTAATTTATTCACATATTATATAAGTATGGTCTAGCTCTAGACACTATTATACCTTAATACCTTTTAAAACCATACTATTTGACTGAACATAATCACTTGGGCTGATTAGATTCTGTTAGATAAATATAAGCTAAAATAATTACATTCTTTAAATTGAAAAATTACACTTGGACACAGGAATCAAACTCGTAATTAACAAATATAATAACTTGGCTATTTAATCCATTAAAATATTGTAGCTGGTTGAAGCTACGTTAAAAGTTCAACTGTATCATTAACTGATGCGTATAAGTTACATAGTTATTGCTATCACCAGGATCAGTCCTTGTTCTAGAATCAAATCATTCAATCAAGTTAAAAAATGAAAATCTTCCTTTATTCTTCCACAACTCTTCATTCTTTATTTACTTCCAACCTTTTTCTCCTACTTTAACACTTGTTTTCTCTTCCTTCAGTCTATGCGCTTGTCTCCCTTGGGGTCTTTACCATACATCCTTCCTCTCCATCATTCTCCTTGGAATTATTTCATTTTGCATCCTTATTACATGACCATACCATCTCACTCTTGCTTCCTCTATTATCTTACGTACTTCCTATAACCCAAACTCTTGTATTATCATCATTATTCATAATCCTGTTTCTCCTCGTGACAATTAGTGTGCTCTTAAAAATGTCATTTTCTTGGCCTTTTAACAGTTTCTTCTTCTAATATTAATTTTATAACTGTGTGCATGCGATTTTCAAATAAATCTGTTTTAAACCCATTAATATAGTGTATTTTCTTATATATATTTATAACTATATATATAGCTATATAGAGTTGAGAAAGAGAATAATCGGATGACATAAAGTGCAAAGTCACAGAGTAAAAAGTGGGTGAGAAGGCAGTGGCAGATTATTACACTGTCATCGCAGCTTTCGTGCTATCACAACCAGACCGTGTTTCAAGGGGGGTGATAGATGTGGTCACGTGTTGCCGTCTTATCTTTCCTTCTAGCACCCTTTCCCTTCTTTCCCCTCAACCCCCGAAAAAAAAAAGAAACCTCCACTCACCAGCCTCTTGAAGGGTGCTGGGTCTGATACTACTTTTGGAGTTTCTTTGGTTAAGACAGCCCCGTCAAGGTTTTATCAATATCCCACTTCTGACACCAAATATTCTATTTCGTTTAATGAGCAAGTTTTATTTTAAAAACACTTATTACAAATGTTCTCGTAGGCGAGGGATTAGAGGAATCATCTGTGGATTTTTATGTTCCTACTTCGATCCAGATAACGTCCTAAAATAGCTTACTATTTGAAAATAAGTTTGTAGTAGGCTGTTACCAAAGTTTGTCAAATTTTAAGATGGTATTAATGTATAGTATTTATGAGTTCTGTCATAGTTTGAAGGAAAGAATAAAGAGGCAGAGGAAACGACGCAATGGCAGTCTAAGTTAACTGACAAAAGGAATGGACCTGTCGTAAGACAGAACACATGATAATAATAATAATAATAATAATAATAAAAATAATAAATAATAGTAGTAAATATTAATAGTAAATAATAATATTACTATTATTCTTGGGCCAAAACTATACTTAATCTATACAAGAACAATGTCACCCTGTGTACAGAACTGCGGTATATCTATGTTTGCTGACGACACAATGCTGTATGCGGTACACAAAAATGTAGATAGAGCTAAACAAATGTTGCAGTAAGACTTAAATAGGATACAAAACTGGACTCATGATAGTAAATTAATAATCAACACTAAAAAAACGCAAACAATGCATAGCAGACTACCGCATGTTTAAAGTATAAATTAGATATAAAAGGTCATTGCTTAGATTGTTTACATAATATAAAATCGTGTGATTGTTTAACATTCACGCAAGTTGAGACATAAAACTATTTTGGGCTGATGATTGATTTTTATATGAAATGGAATACTCACATAGACATAACGAGTAGGAAGCTAAGAGCGAGAATGGTTAATATATGTATACTAAAACAATATGTTACATTTGATATTCTAAAAATAGTGTATCATGCGCTAATAGAATCACATCTAGGCTATGGTATTACTTCCTGGGGAAAGACAGGTGATCTATATTTAAATAAATTAAGAAATATTCAAATTAAAGTTTTTATAATAATACTAACACTTTTTAACATGATACCGGATACCCTTTTGGGAATAGATGAAATATCAAACGTAAAAAGAGAAATAAAAAAATGGCTAATTGGCTTACAGACTTAATGAAATAATAATCCTAGAATGACTAATATGACAAATAAGCTATGAAATGGACTCGAGACTGTTTTTCGAATATTAAATAAAATATAAAATGTAATAGATTTAAGGAACTAAATTAAGTATTAGAAGTATGTTAGTTGTAAGAATAGACTACATATCTACACTATTACATGTATGTATGGCATTTATGGTGAGGCACCAGGTGACAAGCACATTGTGCTTAGCTGGACCATGTTTAATGATTAAAAATATGTACTCCTGATAAAAAAAAATTAATATTATTATTATTATTATTATTATCATACATTAGGTTCTACTATGTATATAAGTTATTCTTTAAAAAATCTTAATGCAAATGAACTTATTATGAAATGATTAGAAGAGCTATACACAAATAGTAGATTTAATTAAAAACCAATCGAAATTAAACCAACATTAACATATGTCATTTAATGGCAGGTAAAAATTAATTAACAAACTGAAGTATTTTTTGGCTATCTGTGGTGATAACCGAGCAGACATTATGTAGTTCTCCGTGATACAATAATAGTGAGTCTAAAACCCAATTGTGCTGATTTGTTCTGATGGGTTTCCCCAATCATCCAGAGCAGCGCGCGCATTCAGACCTTTAGCGGGCTAGTGTCACCCGCACGCAATATCTGGGAGAAACCCGATCTACCAGTAAAGTTCTAAAAGTGCCGTAGTTTCCCTTTGATTTCCGTACTAAATTTATGACCCTTAAACTGCAACGTAAGGGCATGGATACCAACAACCCGTGGTCCTAGCAAGATTGGGCAATGACCCACACAGCCCGGAACATCATTTGAAATGCTTCGAAAATGTTTCCTGGGAACCTCGTTTTCTTAGATAAATTTTCCTCCTATAAAATCAATAACAGTGCTATTTATTATAACTTTTTTTTAAAAAAAAGCTCCCAGATATTTATCTCGAAATTTATGCCAGGTACAGAAAAAAAATCAAACAATGATTTTTGAGGGGTAAAAGGCCAGATTTATTTATTTTTGATTTGGTGGACGTTTGCAAGGTTATACAAGGCAAACTTTGATATTTTAACTACTATTAATAATTATACTGCCTATGTGGAGCAGGTAGTTTTAATACTATAGTATAGGCTGATAAATATTTAATTCAATCTTTCCAATGTTACTAAAACTACAACTTTTGTTCCGAAGGCACATAAAACGTAAAGATACATCATAATCTCAAGGTCGTAAATGTTCACAATTACAATAATTTCTACTTAACAGAAGGCAGAAACAAAATTAAGACAGCTTTTCTCAAATAAGTCTCTGTGAAGAAATACACTTGTGATTATCAACAGTCACCGACTGTAAAATTGTGTCAACAAAACTATTTACATCCAAAAGAATATATTTCCGGAACCCAATGGATGTGAAAGAAATGGTGCAGTGCCAAAGATCGGACTGAAAGGCCACGTTCATTGAACCATTTGATAGGCATCCAAAGTAAGAAATTCCGGAGAGTGTTTGAAACGTGTGTTTTTATAAACCTCTTTTTGAGCTTTTATTGCCAGTCTCGTTCAATAAAAGAATCCCTTAGTAACATTGATAGCGTTGAGTGTGAAATCAATCTTTGAGGTCTACTGACTGAGCTAATTCAAAGTTTGTTTCATATTTATTTATTTTGGTGTGAGAATATTCGAACTATCTTGAATAGCATAAATTTATATTAAAAAATAACAAACATAAATGTAAACAATAACATTAATATCGCGCGTCTGGGCTACATGATTCGTAGCCCAGTTTGTGGAAATATTAGCCAGTGCTAACGTACCATTGTCCAGGGGATGCCCGAATGTACTGATCGTACATACAGTAGCCCCATGGCTTATTTGGTGCTGACTGACAGTTCACAGCTGACTTCTGACAGTCAACATTTAGGTATATACCTAAATTTTGACTGTCAGAAGTGACAACTGCTAAAGACATGTTTTTTGCAGATCATATGGTTTGGCGTAGGGATACATAATTTGGTCTGGTAGCTTTTCAAAGCCGTCAGAAGTCAGCTGTGAGCTGTCAGTCAGCACCACAGAAGCTAAAACTGAGGTATACTTTCCGTGGAGGCTCTTTCCATGTCCCGATGAGATGAGGTGATGGTGATAGTGAGTATGAGGGTGTGGAACCAGTGGAAACACTTAAACCTAACTTAAGACTGAATAACCAAACCCTGGTGACCGTTGGGGTGATTCCTCTTTAGGGAAAGTACCCAAGGTACCAGCCAGGAATCGAACCCGGGACCCCAAGTCTTGTAGCCAGGTGAACTGACCACTACACCAAGGGGCCGGTTAATGCATACAATCAAAATAATGGCCTCGGCCATTGTCAAGAGCGACGAGGAATCATACTTGATGACTGTGACCAATCACCTGCGAGATGTTCTATTTTTTATTTTTTAAGTGACGAAAATGATTTAAAGTATGCAAAAAAAATAGGGTGCTCAACTCTAGCGAGACCAAATATGTTTTAAAATACGCATAAAAAATAACTTAATGGTCAGACTCAAAATAAAAAAGGATTATCGGTGATGTGAGGTCAAGGTTCGAATCTCAACCGGGTGAATTTAGGCTTTTTTTCCGTATGTGATTCGTTTCTGTGGTTTTCCCATCTTCTCTAGCCTAAACACACATTTGTGGGTTAACATTGTCTACTATTATTATTATCGTTAGCACTGCGTCTTACTACCCGTTCAGGTTATACACACTTACGCTAATGTGTGATGGTAGGATGATTGTGAGATGAAATGGAGGACCTACAGTTTAACGTGGGATCCGAACCACGGTGGAGGCCTGGCATTCCACACATTCAAAAGCTGTGGAAAATTCTCCACTATTCACTTTATCTCTAGCCTTCATATTTTTAAGTAATTAATGAACATGCCATTATAATACAAATACAAAATAAATTAAATATAAATTTAAAGATGAATGTAATCCACTATTTTATGAACTCAAAACTGTAGTCAGAATTTTCATTTAAGACTAAAAAATCTGAAACAAAAACTTGGAAAATATGATACACGTAAGAAGTTTACTTTACTACATTAATTATTAATTTGTTATAGAAAATATACACGATGTGTACTGCCACATGTGAGACTCATTGCAGATATGGACCGGACACAATAAAACAATAAGAAAAGTTAATATAAACATGTGTTCCATTTGACCTTGTTTCCGAGTAGTTGTCATGTCTGTACTCTGGTAATATGGAGCTCCGTAACATTATAGGAAGTGCTCAAAATGGCCTGAATGCAAGCATTGCGACGGAATGTATTTTTGAAATAGTTCGGAGTTCTAAGACACGACGACTTCAGGTTTGCATTCAGGACATTTTGGGAACTTCCTATAATGCTAAGCAGATCCACATTACTGCAGTAAAAACATGAGTACAACTCTGAAACGAGGTCAAATGGGACACATGTTTATTTAAACAAATTTGGTGTTTGTATCTCCTATACACTGCTGAGGGTACACACTGTGTGTGTGTGTGTGTGTGTGTGTGTATACTTACGGTAGTAAAAGAGTCTTAGGACAGATTTTTATTCAAAATTTGAAGGAAAAATACTCTATTAAAATCTTGAATGTGATATGTTCTCTAATCCTTGGATCTTTAACAACCTAAAGGATTCGAGGTAGCCCAGGAATAAAAAGTTCCAATCACAATTAAACGTTATAATATATATTTTATTTCCACACTCTATAGAACTAAAGTTTGAAATGAGAACATATGTAAATCAGAGCCTTCCCATACACACATCTAGCCCTAGGCAATATTCACATTGTGAACATACAGAATACATAATGCTCAATAAAAATGAATAACCAACAAGTCTGTATCATCAAGTGACAAGATTTATCAAAACGCTTTCAAAATATACGCCTTACCGATTTCTGCAACATTTACACTTCAATCTTTTTTTTTTTAAAAAAAGAGAAAAAAGTTATTTCTTTCTCTTCCCCTCTATTCCCCCACCTACTTTTATATTTCCTGCTTACTTTTTCCAGTCATGTTGTAAGAAGAAGTGGTGGAGACGGTAGAGAGACGTAATGGGGTATAAAAGAAGTTACGTGCAAAGGAATAGGGACTTGAAGGGAAGCAAATGGGTTAGGGAATGAGAGGGAGTCGTGGGTAGGGGTATATATAGAATTAGGAACATCCACCGGGCGCACACCCCCAGGGAAAAGAGTAAGCATAAGTTACGTCAACTGGTTTCCCTTCTCTCTTCATTCTATCTATAGAAATCTGAAATGGCAGCGAGTTATCGTAACAGGCACATTTCGACATGGTTGGCGATACTAATTTTAAGGGTTGCCATGTTTGTTGTATGTGTTTGACTGATAATTATTTTTTTTTTTCCAATCTACACCATATCTTACTAACCATCCGGGTTATCGGAATCTAAAGATGCTGATGTTTTATGGACGAGTAAAGTAAAACCCGCCTCGGTGGCGTAGTTAGCTAACGCGCTAGTCGTGTTGAGCCCGACTGCTGAGGACGGGGAGATCGAGGTTCGAATCTCGGTCGGGTGAACTGGGGGTGGTTTTTCCTAAATGGTTTTCCACTCTCCCGCCACGCAAATGCGGGTTCACTTCCTCTATATTCAACCTTCCTAATTCCTAACCCATTAGCGTAATTAGTGCTTAGGCGTATAACCCGAACGGGTAGTAAGACGAGGTGCTAAATTATTATATTATTATTATTATTATTATAGTAAAGTAAAATTTATAGGTAATGTACCCAGATATGTGCACAGAAGGAGTGGGAAACAGTTTAGGAAATAAAAACAACCTTCGTCCACCCCTGACTGAGATATGAACCTCTAACCACACTGATATGGTTGTGATGATTAAGGTAGAATTCATAAAGGAAATGTAGCCGAGTTTGCTTGAAGAGAGAGGATGAAACTACTTTCACAGAATGGGAACACCGACTTTTCCCCTCAACCATCGTCAAACCAGACTAAACGAGAGTAGTGGCTTTGAACATGACATTAACCATACATGTGTGCAGGCGCGGATTCAGGGGGGCGGG
>CABFWB010000451.1:0-13571 GCA_902151455.1 Timema bartmani | reverse complement strand
TGGCGGTCAAGGGGTAAGGTGTCAGACTTCTGTGCTGCAGGTCCGGGGTTCAATCCTCGGTCCCGGCACAGATTTATCTGATTGCCAAACCCTTCTTTCACCTCTGACAAGACGTGTATTAATCACAACTTGTGAATGTGTGGAATGACAGGCCTCCACCGTGGTTCGGATCCCACATTAAACTTTATGTCCTCTATTTCATCTCACAATCACCCTACCATTACACATTAGCGTAAGTGCGTATAACCCGAACGGGTAGTAAGACGCGGTGCTAATAATAATAATAATAATAATAATAATAATAATAATAATAATCTCTCCACTTTACCACCAAGCCGAGACAACGTTAGAATCTTTTAGAATCCCCTTCGAGTTGGCTTGTTCCAGACACTTGATAAGATCATTTATAACGTAATAAGACGATAATTCATCGTGGAAAACGAACCGTAAAACCTTTTACGTTTATAACATGTTGATAGCAAGCCCTTACCATAAAATTTTACTCTGAGAATGTATTGTTATTACACGCAATAGAAACAAAAACAAAATGAAAATTACTTATAAAGTAATAAATATATTAATTTTATATTTAGTGGTCAAATAAAAAAAAGTGTTAGAAATGCAGAGCGAAAACTTACTCATTGGTACCTCATTTTTTATTAGTTTACTTATGGATAGTAACGCAATTCTTTTTAAGATTAAGAGCTCATATTAATTTGGAGAAGCCTTATGATTTATTAACATTAACCAGCCCCGTGGTTTAGTGGTAAGTGCACCTGGATACGAGCCTAGGGGCCCCGGGTTCAACTCCCCACTAGTATTTTGTGTATTTTTTTTTTTTTTACCGAAAGGGGAATCACCCCAACGGTTACCAGGGTTTGACTACTTAGACTTAAGTTAGGTTTTAGTGTTTCCACTGGTTCCAAACCCTTATACTCACTATCCCCATAACCTCATCTCATCGGGACATGGAAAGAGCCTGGACGATTAGTACATTCGGGTGTACCTTGAGAAACAGTACATTATTACTGGATAAGCTTTCCACTACTGGGCAAAGAATTACCAGACGTGCAATACTATTATTATTGTTCATATTTATTGGCATTCATAAATATCAAATATTTACCCCAATTTGACAAATATTTATAAATTAGAAAAGTATGCGTTAAAAATATGATATGCCACAATTGTAGGGGCAAAATAATTCCTTATAGTCGACCGAGCATAGCAAATTTCTATTTTAACTAGACAATTTGGAAATGTATTTTTTTCTGTCCGGATATACGTTCAATTATAACCACTAAATGAGTGAAATAATTCTAAAGAATAATGGCAGGGAAACTCTTTGAGCTTATGCCGATCAATCAATTATCTTAAAATGCGCTCTAAATGATTTTGATTAAATTTTGTATAATTATAGGCATTGTTTTGACATTACAAATAAAATGAAAACTTTCATTTTCTAAGGAAATGAACTATTAGGCTACTGTACTTTAATTAAGAATAAATTTACTAATTTGATAATATCCCCACAACTATTGGCGTAAAGTTGTGCTACCTTTAGAAATAAAAATATTTTGATCCAATTGTTTTTTATAAAACCAATAGTTTCAGAGCTATAAGCATATACATTCTATAGGATTATTTTTCATGGAGGTCTTTGATATGTGAAAAATTGATTGTTATTCTCTTAGGTGGACAGATTTGTTTTTCTTTTATCAATGTTTCTGTAAAAGTGTATATTAATTTATCTTTTATCTTTGGTGGTATGTAATGCTACAAATCTTACAAGTTTTCTTTTTAGTAAATGTCTCTATTTTAAGGCTAAAAATCAATTCTGTTCGTTACATCGTAGGTTCCATTTATTTTTATTTCATCATCACAATACTTTATTTAAACTTTGTATATATATATATATATATATATGAGATAGTGAACGTAGTGATCACTTAACGGGTATCGAGATGATACCATCACTCAGAGTAAACACCATTTCACTTGTCAGGTTTTACGTCCCTCCCTTGTTTTAGAAGGGTATACAACCCCCCATCCCTCCCTTAGCCAAGCATCGCTCTCAAGCTAATAAAGTAAGTCACCAAGGCGACCGGAGCTTGACAAGAGTAAACAAGAACAGACGACATCTCTCGCCCCCAGGTAATGGTTTAGATGTACACTGCGGTCAGATCAAATATAGACCTCTTCATATATACTCGTGATATTAATACACTCCACTTCTAATGACAAGAGACTTTTTGCCGCATGGTCTAAGGCAGGGGTCTCCAAACTACAGCCCGCGGGTCACATCCGGCCCGTTCCAATATTTTATCAAAAAACAAATTAATTGTTTCTGTTCTTTATTTCCTAACCACACACTTTATTTGACAAGTCCAGTTTTTTTCCGCACGCGTGCTTCCCCCCATGACACCAAGCCAGAGTGCTTCCCCCCATGACACCAAGCCAGAGTGCTTCCCCCCATGACACCAAGCCAGAGTGCTTCCCCCCATGACACCAAGCCAGAGTGCTACCCACCATGACACCAAGCCAGAGTGCTGTCGGAATTGCAAACCCTCATTTTCAGTCGCAGGCGCCATTCCTTACACCTAAAACAGAATGGCATGACTGTGACGATTTTTAGGTAGTTCCAAATCTCCCGACAGAGGGTTATCAAAGAAAAGTTTCGAAAGATGTTACCTAATTTAAAAACAAGTAACAATATTGACTAATTATTATAAATATAATTTATTACATATAGATTGATTCATTTATCACAGAGAAGAATCAACGTCCATCACTTTTATCAAACACTGACTGGCCTTGGAAGGTGGAATTTTTTTATAGACGTGACAGGCCATATGACTTGAATCTAATTTTGCATGTTGAAACAAATTGATTTATGATCTATTTGCGCATTTCAAGGCATTTAGGGAAAAAATAGTGCTACTTGAAGAACAAGTGAACGTTACTTTGGCCCGCAAAAATATGTAAAATATATTATGTACTCCACATAGCAAAAAGTTTGGAGACCCCTGGTCTAAGATGCTACTTTTGCAATAGACTAGACTGCTGAAGATGGGGACATCGAGGTTCGATCCCGGTGGCGTGTACTGAACGTGATTTTTCCTTAATGGGTTTTCATTCTCCCTCCACGCAAATGAGTGTACACATCCTCTAAATTAAGCCTTCCTATTATATACACATTAATGTAATTATTACACATGTGTAAATCCCGAACGACGTGGTGCTAATATTTTGTGCAGCCAAAATTAATAACATTTTTAGGGTTCCCGCTATTTTCCTAACCTAAAATTCCCTGGATTTCCCGATTTTTCAGATACGTGGCAGCCATGCATTTTAATATATTGTTAGTGATATTTTATAGGTATTGGTACAATTTATCAGAAGTGAATGTTAAAAAGATTTTTTTACCTGTTCAGGTTATACACATATATAATAATTACTCTCATGGGCTATGGATGAGAGAGGAGGCTCTTTAGTGGTAATATACTCGCATTTACCTGGCAGGGAAATATCTAGGGAAAAACCCACCCTCAGTAGACCTGCTTGGTAATAGAACTCCGATCTCCCTGTTATCAGCAAGTCATTCTGACACGAGAGTGTTGCTTAAGACCCCTCACCCACTGAAGCGGATAGAGTGAAAGTAGATCCAGTACCTCCTCTTAGCTGGCAGAAAAGATTCTTCTTATGAAGACTGTAGATTCACAAACTAGTGGACTCGCGGAATAAATTAATTTCAAGCTTATCTAATCTACAGTTCAATTTTTACAGAAAGGGCCTTATCTGACAAATATAAAAGTTCCTAGATCTACTGTCACGTATTCATACTCTAAGTCATGTGAGCTTAAGCTATAACTTTTTATAAATATTATCAATGCCTATAAAATAGCATGGTAAATGTTAACAATGATGTCAGAAAAAAAAGTGTACTTTCTAAAAGCGTTGACCTATGAAAATTGGACTGTAGTTTTTCTAGAAACTGGAAGTTTAGAGGTAAATTCCCGGTTGGATGTACTGAGAGTGTTTTTTTTATTACTAAATGCTATCCCACTCTCCCTCCAAGCAAATAAGGTAAATTTCATCTTCTGTTTACATTCCTTATCCTTAGCCTATTAGTCTAATTGAAATGTGTGTAGTGTCTGGTCGGTCAGCTAGTCGGACGCGAAGCAAAACCAAAAATAAATTTCAATAAGGTAGAATTTTTTTAGCACATTTTACTACCCATCCGGGTTATAAGCATTTTTCTATCACCAAGTCTTACTAACCGTTCGGGTTATACGCTTATGTAATAATTACGCTAATGATTGTATTGATGAGGAAGGCCATATTTATAGGAAATGTACCCATATTTGCGTGGAGAGAGAGATTGTAAATTAATTTCGGGGAAAAAAACCCTCAATACACCCGACCAAGATTTGAACCTCAATCCTCCCGTCATCTGTAGTCTTGAATACTGTGATATAAGCATTTTTAACCACGCTTATGTGGTAAGTATAATTTAAAGGAAATGTTCCTACATTTGTGCAAAAAGGGAGTGTAAAACATTCAGGCGTGTGAGCCCCCTCAGTTCACCCAACAAGGATTCAAAACCCAACACGCCGTCATATTCAAACAAGTTTGACATTTAGCTCGCATGCCTTCCGATACGAGTGATTGATTAATTTAATCTATATTCATCAGTTTTACCTACTCCATCTACAAGTGTCACTCATGTGTCGATAAATCTCGATTTTTTTTATTTATAATAACTATATATTTGGGGGGGCACTAGATATATAGGGCCAATTTCATAGTCAGACTTAGTATAGCGCTACAGTTTAATCTACTAAGTACAAGACGACACCTACCTAGACCAGAATGGAATTGACAGTTTCATAGTCAGACTGAGTACGCCTCAAGTGCGGTGCTATACTAAATACAGGACGACACTTACCTAGACCAGAATGGAATTGGCCAGTTTCATAGTCAGACTGAGTACGCCTCAAGTGTGGAGCTATACTAAATACAGGACGACACATACCTAGACCAAAATGGAATGGAATAGTTTCGCATATGAAACTGGCCCATTCTGGTCTAGGTGGGTGTCATCCTGTAATTTAGAATAGCGCTGCACTTGAGGCGTACTCAGTCTGACTATGAAACTGTCAATTCCATTCTGGTCTAGGCGGGTGTCGTCCTGTATTTAGTATAACTCTGCACTTAACATACTTAGTCTGACTATGACATTGTCCCGTTTCATTTGAGTTTGGGTCTTCTTATGTTTAGAATGGCGCCACACTTGAGGTGTGCTAAGCCTGACTGTGAAACGGGCCCCGATTACCCTTTTAGAGAACTTGTCACTTGTAGTGTGAGATATTTCGTACAATATAAGACTTTTTTTTTTTCCTCCCCACCCAGATGTCATCGGAATGCTGAGACTAATTTCAGAGAGAGTGCTGAAAGTCAAGGAAGAGGTCCACATTGGTTTCATCTACCGGCAAAAGGGCATTCGATATAGTGAACTGGAAGAAACTGATGGAAATACTTAAGATGATTGGCGTCAACTGGAGAAACAGAAGGCTGATTGTAAATCTGTACCTGAGACTGCGAGTGAAGTCAGAGGCTGAATTTTGGAGAAACCAACAAAGTAGATATAAGAAGAGGGGGGAGGCAAGGATTATATTTGTCACCCAGTCTGTCCAACTTGTTTGGAGAGTGGATGGTCAGAGAAACCCTAACGGGACGTGACAATTTCGGGATAAGATTTAGCGTCATCAACACAATAAAATATTCAGATGATCTAGCATTGCTGGTTAAAAATAAAGAATAGTTTTAGGAAATGATGGACCAGATCATGGAGATAGGGAGAAGATGGAGATAAACAGTGACAAGTCGAAAGTAATGGTGATGGCTGAGAAAATAAATAACGGAAACTTCTAGAGTCGTGGACTCGTCCACGTCCAAGACCACGACTGGTCAAAAAATACAGGCATATACAAGGTCGTACAAATTGACCCTGTAAGAACCCGCCTTTAAATCTTTAAATGGAGAAGAATAAAAGGGATTGATCACTATTGGCGCAGGGTGGTTGAAACCTGCTGCCACGGCTCTGCTTATCCAAACGGAAAAGTGGCGATATGGCGCATCAATGTTATGCTTCTGAAACTATATATATATATATATAGTCGAACATGGATAAGCGAAAAAACTCTATAAGTGTGGCTAATCGCCGTGCCCCGTCATTTTCACCTCCGAAAACCTCTATAAGTGAGAGTCGATTTTTCACGTCCGGACTCTATAAGCGAGAGTGTCTTCCAGGCAATGCAACGCGATTGTGTTTCGACAGGTCACACAAACACATGCGTGTTTTTTTTTTTGTTTCTCTGCAAGGGGTCAGGTCCGCATTAGTAAACAAGGACGAATTGGTTGATAAGTGTCGATCGCTGAGAGAGGTGCGTCGTGCATTCCTCATCCTGTTTCCTGTGTTTTCTTATGAGAGAAGTAGGTGCTAGACCTGGATTAGTGAAAACCTCTATGAATGAGAGAAGCCGCTTACGAACTTCTATAAGTGAGAGCAGCCGCTTACAATCTTCTATAAGTGAGAGAAGACGCTTACGAACTTCTATAAGTGAGAGAAGCCGCTTACGAACTTCTATAAGTGAGAGAAGCCGCTTACGAACTTCTATAAGTGAGAGAAGCCGCTTACAATCTTCTATAAGTGAGAGAAGCCGCTTACGAACTTCTATAAGTGAAAGAAGACGCTTACAATCTTATATAAGTGAGAGAAGACGCTTACAATCTTATATAAGTGAGAGAAGCCGCTCCTGAATCTTTATAGATGAGAAACCTTTATAAGCGAGAAAAAATTCCCGGTCCCTTGAACTCTCGCTTATCCAGGTTTGACTATATATATCCCGGCAGTTTTCTGTGAGCTGGTTACTACCTAGTGGCTCGAGGGAGGACGCCGGTCTACAAGCAAACTCTTGAAGAAGAATCACTGGGTCCATAGTTTATAAGAACAGAATGTAGGTAAATATGTTACGAGAGGTAAACAAAGACTAAAGAGACGTGGTGTTAATTTACCTTTGTTATTTAACGCTGCTGACGTCACAATGCATACACACAGCACCCCCTCCTCCAGCCCCTGTCTCACCCTCAACCTTCCCGTCAAGCTACGCGTGATGAGGGCTGAGTAACCAGGCTGGTTGATTTGTAGAGAGTATTAATAATAAGCTCTGCTTACACGAAGCGTCTATAAAGGCGTTTCTAAAACTGTGGTGCGCGAAGCCCAGGACGTGACTGTACCACTGAGTTTTATTCATTAATAGCAGAAGTACCCGGCCTTGCCTGGGGTAACGCTTTTCTTTGGCATAAAACAGACAGAAAAGAAGTCTTTGTTTTATTTATTTTAACTCAGTTTTTAAAAATTTTTAAAAATGTGCAATAAACAATTTAAAACTTCAGCTTCGAAGTGCACATGTCTTAACGTACAGCAAAACACAGTGTTTAATAAAAATATTGATACAGGTAGAACTTTATAGGAAATATACTCGCATTAGCATAGAGGGAGAATGTAAAAACCATCAAGGAAAAAACCTAAATAAGCCTGACTGAGATTCAAACCACGATATTCACCAACACGAGAATGACGTGTAAAGAAAGTCCTCTCTACATACTATGTATCCATAAGATGATCTGTGAGAGACTAACATATTGCACTGTCTACTGAGTCTTTATCCTTAATTCCTTGGTCCTTAACACTCCGTAGAGGTTGACTCAACTTTAACTTTCTAAAGACTAGTCGATACGAACTACTAAAGAATAATAATCACAGCAAAGTAAGCGTGCGCGCGCATCGAACTGAAAGCACCAATGGCATTATCATAGCAACTACACCAACTCGATCATGTTTTAAATTTATCATTTGTGATTGCACTTAGCCTACCTTTCAAATGTGGCTTATCCTGGACGTTTTATCAAAATATGTTGTTTAGTTACTCTTGTTAATAATTTTTCATTTGGGATATCGTCTGTTTCACGGATGGCATCTGCTTGCACTTAGCTCTAGAAAATTTCCGTTCGAAGAGTGTATTTAATCGGACGTTGTTTACAACTTTCTCATTGGTTGACACGGTCACGTGATAATGAATACGGGATGTGTAGACGCGATATTCACTTCTAAGGACCATTAAGGACTTAAAGGCTATAAGAACGCGGAGCTCATGGACTCTGTAAACGGGGACTAAGGCCGGTGACGGATTGACAATTTTGGTCGCTGTGACACAAACGCCGCGACTAGGTCGCTCTAATGTTTTGCATTGTTTAATATGAGAGGGGTCAGACTAGCGACACGAACGCCGCGACAGATTTTAAAACTTTGATGTGAGCGTTTCTTGGGCGTAGTAGCAAACCCTCACATATGAAACAAATGCAATACACTAGAATGACCTAGTCGCGGCGTTTACGTCGCAGCGACCAAAACGCGACCAAAACTTTAGTATGTCACCAGCCTAAGACCATGCGACTACCGATATGAAGAACCGCTTTTAATTTTTCTTTTACTGCGAGATTGTTCGACCCCTGAGGCTAGTCTATAAATGCACAGCCTTCGGACCGTGTACCCTTACCGACATGTTTCCGACGGGTACCCATGACACGGAACCAACAAAAAAAAAATCAATTACCAAAGAGCAAGCATACGTGGCGCTCCCTTCCGTACCATTAGAGCGGCGGCTTGCGTTACTAAAGGAAGGAAACAGCTCCCGCGCATAAAACAAAGGATGACTCACCCAGAACAAACCATAGCTCTAAGGAGAATGACCCGTCAAAGGAACAAACACATCTCCCGAAAGGTTGATGATACATCTCTAGCTAAGCTTCTATTCATTCATACTCAAAGCCACGTCAGATGGTATATACAGTTTAATTCTCACAAGAAGAACTTTATTTGACAAGTCATGTTGAGCCCGACTGCCGAGGACGGGGAGATCGAGGTTCGAATCTCGGTCGGGTGAACTGGGGGTGATTTTTCCTAAATGGTTTTCCACTCTCCCTCCACGCAAATGTGGGTTCACTTCCTCTATTCAACCTTCCAAATTCCTAATCCATTAGCGTAATTAGTACTTAAGCGTATAACCCGAACAAGTAGTAAGACGTGGTGCTAAATAATAATAATAATAATAATAATAATAATAATTTATTTGACAACTTGAAAAAATACTAGATTACGTTCACGTACTCATACGCAAATTTATATGATCTTCAGCGGTCAATTTTTTTTTTGAACAAATAAAAAATATTATCGTTGTAAACTGCAATTCTTATATTAGTTATATTATTAATACTCATAAGGATTAGATTGATTAGTATATTTTTATCAAAATATTACCATTATTTCTTCATATATATAAATCAAACATAATAAACCTAATCTTGATGAATAAATATATTTTAATTTTCATAATTTATTTTAGATTTTAATATTTAATATATTTTGTTTACTTTATTGAGATATTTTATAATAAAATAGCTCAATAAACGTAGGGATATTAAGTAGAATACATAAAAACTAACCTAAACGAGAATATTTTCATTTATTTGAGGTTTTTAATGGGAATATAAGCATACGACTTATAAACCAACTTAAATTTAGAACAGACACAACATCCAACCACCCGGCTGTTAATGTATCACTATGAAAGAGGGGGAACCCTCATTTCACCAATGATAATTTTTTCGAACCATACCAGGAATCGAGCCCAGGACTATTAGCTCAAATTAGAGTAAAATGTCCAATACTCCACATATTGAAATGCCTGTATCAGTGGACACGTGGACAAAGTTATTAATCTTGTATTGTTTCTTTTGCCAGTGTTGGTTTGGGGTTTGAATCCAAACCGGGTGTACTGAGGTTAATTTCCCTCAATATTTTCCTAATATTTTTTCCACACAAATACGGATGCATTTAATCTTAGTTATACTTTCCTTATCCCCACCTTACCAGTGTGAATTTTCAGATTTCTGGGAGGGGTAGTGGTACGTGAATAAACATGTGTTTTGTTTTTTTATATTTTCGTATTACTGCCCATCCAACTATTTATAGCATGGGTTAGGAATGAGGTCAAATTTTAGACAAAATTTACCCTCATTTGCCTGTAGGAAGAGTGTAAAACTATTTATGAAAATCTATATTTGATTCAATCAGACGGTATTAAAACTAGACTTTCCATGTCACTGTAAATCGTACCATATGAGTCTGATGCCATAGTCCACTGTACCACCAATATGGGTAAGGAAAGTAATTGAACTATTTCAAGTATAAATTTATAAAACACACATGATCAATTGTGTAAGGCCTACAACTTTAGCTCAGTCAGTAACGCATCTCATTATTTATCTAATAGCCCCAAGGTGACCTGGTGGTCTTGGGGTAAGACTTCCGTGTTGGGGGTTCGGGGTTCAATCCTCGGTCCTGGCAAAGACTTGTCTGATTTCCAAACCCTTCCTTCACCTCTGACAAGACTTGTATTAATCACAACTTGTGAATGTGAGGAATATCAGGCCTCCACCGTGGTTCGGATCCCACGTTAAACTGTAGGTCCTCCATTTCATCTCACAATCACCCTACCATTGCACATTAGCGTAAGTGCGTACAACCCGAACGGATAGTAAGATGTTATAATAATAATAATAATAATAATAATAATAATAATAATAATAATAATAATAATGAGTCCCAGGTTTGATTACCGGCATGGCAGAAAAATATATGTATAATTAGAGAAATTGAAACTTCCTCTTTTATGAAAATAAATTGATTTTTGGGAGTTTTGTCTGTTTTTAATTAAGTTCGTTTATAAGATGTGTGCTGATAAAATCAATTGGTTCAGAAAGTGTAACCCACATCGGTGTTGGCATGGTCTAAAGCGTCACTCTCACAATAAACTATACTGCTGATGGCAGGAACATCATAGTTCGAATCTAAGCTCGGTGTAGTGAGGATGAATTTCCTAAATGGTTTTCTGTTCCCCCTCCACGAAAACGTGGGTACACTTCCTCTAAATTCAGCTTTCCTCATCCTTAATTCATAATGATAATTAGTACATATTCGTATAATCTGAACACGTAGTAAGATGCGATGTTATAAAAAAACATCTCCTCTTGAGGTTAAGCCGGAATCCTCTGATCTTGTGTTGTGTCTTATTTAACCACTCGTCAACGGAGACTAGCAATTTGTTTCAGTGCAAAGATAATAAAATTAACGTTCGCGTGATTGTTTATTATTTGGGTGTATGTAGCTCGCTGAAATAACTGACACATTTATAACCTCGTTAGAACTCACTATCTCCGGACCAACCCCTGGTTTCCTTTATCAGCTTGATGTTTTAGTCAAATGGGGTTCGTATTATACCGCGTAAACATCATAATGGCAATTAGGGAAGTAGGCAACTCTAGCTTGGTCAACTGATAGCTATTAGAGCACACGTCCACACAGAAAAAATAATTTATGGCCTAGAACTTCATTATATTTAGTTTTTTATTTGAGGTATTTAACGTGCAATTTTTTTGACCTGACTGATTATATCAGGACACGAGAGAATCTATGAGCAAGAGAGATAGGGCCTGTCGATTTTACAGAGAAAGATATGTTCACATACCTTTTAGGACTCTTTTACATGCCACAGTTGAGAAGGGACCGATGGTTTTACAACTTCTCCGAAGGTGATTGTGCAACGGATTCTTATCGCTCAAGGAAAAATCCGTTGACCCCAGCTGGGTTTGAACCCAAGACCACCGAAGTCGATCTCATTACAATATTCATCATTTTATAGGGGCCCCGTTAGTTCATTTATACGTTTGACATTGGAAATTTCGGTAAATTTATTTGTCAGTAATAGATCTTGTGCGGATATCCTAGGTAGTTTATATAGTGCTAATCATATGATAGGTTCTACGCTTAGGCTTAATGTTGACCAAAACTTTAACAGTTCACGAGTAGAATGTCTACTGTAATTAACACAACACTATTTTCTAAGATTCTATATACATATAGACATGTACACTTAGTTTGAAAGTTGAAATTTTTCTATCTGAAAAGTCCAAAAATATACATATTTTGTTTTATCAGTATAACTTGGAAACAAAAGGTAACTGATATATGAGCTTAGAATGATTTTTTTAAAATCGATTATTGTAATTTAATAAGGGGGTAGTAACAGATATTGTATTTAATTTGTATTTTTATCTTCCCCTGTTTGTTCTCCTACTGCCAGACAGATTCACCCAGTGGTGATATGAAAAACCTAGGTCTTCAGAGTTTATGAACCTCTGCTGGATTATTCTAACAAACTAAGGGGATCGTAAGTCACAGCACTGATAAACATTGTAGACCTCTAAATTATGTGTGTTTTTCTTAAGCAGTGGCTCAATCACGTAAAAGTATAGAAAGTATACAAAAGGATTAAAAACTTTAAAACTTAAAGCACATAATTTGAAAAGAAAACTTGATAGAATGTGAAATTAGCTCATTTGTAATTACGTGTGATGCAAAATGTCTCAGTTCTGAGAACAAAATAAATGTATAGAAACACAGGCCTGAATCTAGCCTTCTTTCAAACAAATTAAGTCCTTTTTTTATAGTCACAAGGATTTTTATATTGGTTTTGAAATTTTAAGAACTGCCATCCCCATAAGCAATACTGCATTGTGAGAGTATTTTCTTTCAAGTAAGCGGCACTATTTAGGGATTTTTAAAATAGCTAGCCTAAGAAGCTAAATAGAGTATGGCCGGTCATAGGGAGATCCATTCATCTAGAATTAGATGAGAAACTTACTTACTCTATGACATTAAGAACTCAAAAGCTCACTGTAGCCCTTACACAAATAAGCTACTTATCCCTATTTGAGCTATTTCTATCCAGTCCACCTCGTTACACACCATACCTACTATCTTGAGCTATTCTATATTGGTGTTTTTTTATGAAATTGTTTTAAGCTCTCCTCCAAGCAAATGTGAGAACACTTCCTCTAAAATTTAATCTTCCTCATCCCTATCACATTAGCTTAATTAGTTAACCAATATGTATGTTCATTTTTTTTTTCTTCGTATTTATAGGTTGCAGCTTTCAAAACACGAGTAGTTGATTTCACTTTTCATATTCTTAGTTAGAAAATTATTTTACGAAATTTTAAAGTTGAGTTTTTATTAACTTATTTTATTTTTTCACTTTATCTATAAATTTAAAATGAGTGGAAATATATAATTGTGATCGATGTTTTGATATAAATTGGTTTATATAAATACGTCAAACATTTCACCTTGATCTAAAACTAATTATAAACTATATGTCTTAGTATTAATGATTTATTTGGGACCCATAACTTTCCAAACATTGTTCTAGTAAACAATAAACAAATAATTTAATCGTTTTTTAAATGTTTTGGTCCAGAAAATAAAAGCTATATTTTATCTTCTGTTCGTGTTAGTCAGAGCCTACTTTGCTCTTTCTGAACTTTACTTTTCATTCTTTATCAACTTGTCTCGCTTTCTCGAACCATCCCCCTATTTTCAAAAAAAA